>PVKV010004531.1:0-126865 GCA_004027835.1 Alouatta palliata
GGGGAGCATCTCACACTGGGGTCTGTTGGGGGGAAAAAGGGGAGGGACAGCAGGGGGTGGGGAGTTGGGGAGGGATAGCATGGGGAGAAATACCAGATATAGGTGATGGGGAGGAAGGCAGCAAATCACACTGCCATGTGTGTTCCTATGTAACAATCTTGCATGTTCTTCACATGTACCCCTAAACCTAAAATGCAATAAAAAGTATATTAAAAAAAAAAAAAAGAAGTAGTGCAGGGGTAAGATATGATACAGATTCATCCCACAGTCTTCCTTCTTTGTTGCATATAAAATATTTGGTCATTTTTTAAGTACTCTAATTCTTACTCTACCTTGGATAGATTATAATTTTTGTGAATGTAACTCCCCTATCTATATTTGTGTCTAATCCCTGTTTTCATACCTGAAGTCAATCTATGCTTGCTTTATGTTTTAAGATTTGGGGCTTTCTCCTTACTCTTATGCCTCTTTTTGTCTTTGATACTGATTTCCACTGCTACTTCAACCATTGTCTTCTGCACGCTAATGGAAACAGTTAAAGGCAGGATTGTCATTGAGTTCTTACCAGATCGTTTGCAGCATTTACTATGAATAAAAGAAAATGTCCCATCCTAAAGAATATAAAAATCATCAAGAAAGACAAACCCCAAATAATATAATGGAGCAGATATCAGGGATTCAATAAAATATATATATGGAGTAATTTTTTAGAATTTACATAATCATACTTTCTCAGCATTGTTACTTCACTCATTATATCACACAATTTATGACATAGCATATGCTTCTTCCTGTTATTTTCCTTTGTTTCATTGTTGTTATTTTGTTTTTGTAACTAAGAAATAATGTGGCAACTATAACTTAATTACATGCTTAACACAGTTCTAGATAACTATAAAACATTGAGTTGAAATGTGTTGATTATCACAATTATGTGATTATGAAATTGAATGCTTTAGTTTTGGTGTCAATTTTTCACAACAGAGAAATGTCATCTTTAAAAGTTAAGTAAATACATGTAACTAAATGAGAATTTTTAACCGAGACCCACACTCTCAGCTTTGAATTACACATAGAAAAGAAAACATAATTTTCATTGATATGTTTTATTAAATTACAACTATAAAATGTTATAAAATATATAAATACTTAGAAAAGAAAAACTTTGAAAGCCCTCAGTACAGAAATTAAAATCTCTGTTTTTTAGTATTTAGAAGACTAGAAGAATAGTATTAAGCTATAAGGATGTAAGCATATCTTTCTTGAAAGTATAAGCCAAAGAGCAGCTGCAGTCAGAGTCATCAGACTGCCATGAAATTTGTAAAAGAGGGGACTTGTCAACAGTGTCTGCCATGGTCTGTTTCAACACAGCTGCAATTGGGATTTTCAAGCTGACCCCCATCTGGTAGAATGATGATGCCTTCTGGAATTCTCAACAGAGCCCAAATGACCAACAGAGTAGGTCAAAAACAGAAGGACAGATGGCAAAGTAAGTTGAAAACACTTGATAATTTTCAATTATGGAAAAAAAAAAATCTTACTCCCAAGAATCCCTAAGAATATGCTTGTATCTGCATTTAACGCTTCGTAGTAAAGAATTTGTTTGGGATTTTGAGAGCCATGTGTGAATTTAAAGATTGGAAAGTTTTTCATTTTTTACAATATTTAAAGAGAACATGATACTTTTCCTGGGTTTAGGATATATTAGAAGCATGCAGCATTAATAAGAAATTCCACCAGAAGCCTGTTGTTTTATTTCTGCTTGCATCTAAAATACAGTTTTCTAGTAATTGCAGGCTAGACACATATTTTTAATATTTTTAGTAGTAGTGTTAAATATAAAATGTACAAAATTACATCTGTGAAGTTCACATTCTGATATAAAATGTATATTAATAAAACCTGAGTTCATTTAAACCACTAAGACAATGCATGCTATAAATATATAAATCATACAGATATAATTTATATATAATATATTATAGAAATTATATATTAAATACATATACATGTATATATAAACTTGAATTTTCTGTTACAAATTATTTAATATTTTAAAAAATACATTGCATTGTGATTATATAGTATGAGTTTGTTTTTGTTAGAAACAACTAGAATCTACATAGAAAATTTATGTAATTCCTGCATATGATTACCATAACTCAAAATACTGGAATTGTTTAATTTAAAATATTGCATTTGAATCTTATTGTATATGTAAATTATTCTATGTCATTTATATTTGAAAATTTCAGATTTACCAAGGTAAACATTTGTTATAAACATAAAATATTATTTATATTTTTACACATTGTAAACCCATTGATTTCTGACATTCATTCTCTGAATTTATGTAGTTTAGTACCTTAGTTGTGTGACTTTTCTGAGTTATCCATATTGAAAAGACATTTGTATTCATGTGAACTTAGAATAAGCTATAGCTCTTCTGATTTCTTAGCTTTTAAAAATACCCATAACCAACTATTTTTTGACAAAGCAGAAAGAAATATACAATGGGAAAGGACACGCTGTTCAATAAATGGGGATTGGAAAATGCGATATCCATATGCCAAAAAAAAAAGGAATATGGATCCCTAGCTCTCACTATATACAAAAATTAACTCAAGATGGATTAAACATTTAAATGTAAGACTTGAAAGCATACAAATCCTATAAAATAACCTAAGAAAAACTCTTCTGAAAATTGGCCTAGGATTTATGACTAAGATCTCAAAAGTAAATGTAGAAAAAACAAATTTAGATGAGTGACACTAGTTAAAGAGCTTGTGCAGACCAAAAGAAATAATCAGCAGAGTAAACAGACAACCTGTAGAATTGGAGAAAATATTTATAAACTATGCATCTGACAAAGAATAGTACAAGAAACTAAAACAACTCAAGAAGAAAAAAACCAAATAACCCCATTTAAAAATTGGTAAATAATATAAACAGATATTTCACAAAAAAGACATAAAAGTGATCAACAAATATGAAAAAAAATTCTCAATATAACTAAGCATCACAGCAATACAAATTAAAACAATGAGATATCATCTCAAACCAGTCAGAATGGCTGGTATTAAAAAGTAAAAAAAAAAAAACCACAGATGTTGGTGAGGATGCAGAAGAAAGAGAATGCTTGTACATTCTTGGTGGGAATGTAAATTAATACAACTTCTGTTAAAAACTGTATAGCAATTTCTCAAAGAACTAAAAATAAAACTACCATTTGACCCGGAAATCTTATCAGTGAGTATCTACCAAAAGGAAAATAAATTGCATAAAAAATAAGAAAGACATCTATGCTCTTATGTTTATTCCAACACTATTCACAATAATAAAGTCATGAAATCAACCTAAGTGTCCATCAAGAGATGATTAGATAAAGAAAATGTGTTATATAGACACCATGCAATACTATGCAGCCATAATAAAAAATGAAATCATGTATTTTGCAGCAACATGGACTGAGCTAGCGGCCATTATCCTAAGTGCATTAACTCAGAAACAGAAAATCAAGTAGCACATATTCTTACTTAGAAATGAGAGCTAAACAATGTGTATATAAGGACTTACAGGGGAAATCATAGACACTGGGGTCTCCAACAGAAGTAAGGTTGGGAGAAAGATTAGGATTGAAAAATTACCTATTGGGTACAGTGTTCCCTGTTTGGATGATGGGTTCATTAGAAGCCCAGTTTCACCATTATACAATATATCTACATAGCAAACCTGCATATGTAATCCCTGAATGTATAAAAATTAAAAAATAGTGCCAAAAATTATGAGGCTTGTGTACCTTTTTCAACAATATTACCATTACTCAATTTAGCTGCTACTTTTTGTCCCTGAACCCCATTTTCTGACCATGCTTAGTAATCTCAAACATTACTTTTTGACAGAGAAAGGGTTTTTGGAGAAGAAATGGTCAACTCATTCACACATTTGAAAATAGCAAGTAAACTCTTGATAGAGCATGGGATTTGAGATCTTTTAGTTTCTAATGTACCACATTATTTAGCTAATTTACTTGCTATTGCTGTGTTTCTGTGTCATTATTAATGCCAAATGAGCAATCTATGTTATTTTTTAAACTCAGTATAGTGGATTTATGTAAACTACAAAGCACTTTGGGAATTGCTGCTACATTTTTAGTTTATATCATGTGTTTTTACATAGTAAACCAAATCTGAAACTGAAGAAAATCTAAACAGGAGAATTCCAGACATATTGGTCAATAAAAGACCTGTGACCTAAAGTTCTGTCATAATCATCAAAGGTAAGGTGTGATATCACATGGAATTTGATACATGAAAGAGAGGCAGGGACACAGAGACCATGTTTTAAAATTGAAGAAATAGAAAGTACAGCAGTGAGGTCTGTGCTAATTGTTAAATCAGGATATTGTAGCCTCTCATAACTAACACAAAATAAAACATGCCTTTTTTATTTTCTCAACAAAGAAAATATGTAGATTAATTGCAATAGCAAACTCATATGAAAATGTGTCATGCATGCATTGTACAAAAAAAAACTTAAAAATATGTGTAGAGTTATATATGTTAACTTTTGTATTAAAAATAGCAGTGTATAAAATCATGCTGACTGATATTTCTTGGTAGTTAATAACAAATATCACTTAAACTAGATGTTATATGTTAAATATTCCTATACAACATACACCTAATTATATTCTTGTTTGCATTTTCACAGATAGGTGAAAGAAAACACACTGCCTATTTTTCACATACCCAGTGACTTTCTCATTTTTTTTAACTTTTAATTTTATAGATACACATTAGATATAGATACTGATGAGATACATAAGATATTTTGATACAGGCATATGATGTGTAATCATATAATGGTAAATGGGGAATCCATCACCTCAAGCATTCATTATTTCTTTGTGTTAAGAAGATTCCAACTGCACTTTCTCAGTTATTACAGCTGACTTTACTTGCCTGTTGTGCTATCAAATACTAGATCTTAATTATTCTAAGTATATTATTGTACCCATTAACTATCTCCCTCACAATACTTCCCAGCCCTTGCTAACCACCATTCTAGTTGCTATCTCCATGAGTTCAATTGTTTTAAATTTTATAGCTCCCACAAATGAGTGAGAATATGTGAAGTTCATCTCTCTGTGCCTGGCTTATTGCATTTACCATAATGTTCTCCAGACCGATCCATGTTGCTTCAAAGGACAGAACCTCATTCTTTTTATGCCTGAATAGTACTCCAGTGTGTACATGTACCGTACTGTCTTTATTCATTCATCTGTTGATGAACACTAAGGTTGCTTTCAAATCTTAGCTATTGTAAACAGTGCTGCAATAAACATAGGAATGCAGATATATCTTAAAATCAAATCAAAATAGATTGAATGGTGAGAGATAGAGCCATAGTTTTATTCTTCTGCATTTGAATACCCTCTTTGCTCAGCACTATTTATTGAAAAGACTGTCCTCTCCCCTAGTATTATTTTAGCTAATTAGACAAAAATTACTTTTTTTCCATTCTTCTAGTCATATTCCTTTTATGCAGTGTTATAATAAATATGTTCATGTTACTATTCATAGCTGAGTGATAATGTCAATTATATTTTTAATAAAAACTAAGTATCATTAAATAATATTTAGTTGAACATTCATTTCAATGTTAAAAGCATGTGGCCAACATCTTAGAAAGAACAACTTTAGTTCTTCTCTAACATAATTATTAATTTAATTGGTTGAATGTATATTTTAAAAGAATACATACCATCACAAATTTTCTCCCACTTAAGCCAAACTAAAAAAAAAAATGATTCACTGAGAAAAACCATAAAGATGATTTTTTAAAACCTACATTGTTCTTTGACATTACACAGTCATTGTATCACAAGGTAAACTTTATAAAAGAGGTCAGTGAAATTTTTTGGCTTTTACTTTGTGTATACTTTCCAAGCTAAAGCTCTTACTTTTTAATCATGTGTTCCTTGTGTGGAATGACATAAATGTTATCCTTAGTTTCAATATGAGAATATGTTTTTCTCTTAAATAAATGATTTTTTCTTGAAATTGTGATAGGTTGAATAATAGCTCCCTAAAATATCTGGATTCTAATCCCCAGAATCTGTAACTCAGTCCTTATATGGCATAGGAAATTTTGCACATGTGATTAAATTATTTCAAGGTGAGGAGACAATCCTGTGTTATCCCAGTGGGCCCTAAATGTAGTCATATGAGTCCTTATGAAAGTAAGACAGAACAAAATTGACCACAGAAGAGAGAAAGCGAGGGTACCACAGAAATAGAGGGATAGAAAAAGAGAGAAATTTGAGGATGCTATGCTGCTGACTTTGAAGATGAAGAAAGGTGTCGTGAGCCTAGGAGTGTAACAGCTACAGCTGTAGAAGCTGAAAAGTCAAGGAAATTGATTTTTCCTTAGAGCTATCCAAAGCAAATGAAGTCCTGTTAACACCTTGTCTTCAACATGTCAAACTTCTGACTTTCAGAACTGTAAGTCAATAGATTTCTGTTATTTTAAACCATTACATTTGTGATAATTTGTTACAGCAGAAATAAGAAACTAATGAAAATACTGAATCATTTAACTGTTCATGCTAGCTTTTTTGCCTCTAACATTGCAGGACCAAATTGCTCCCATAATTTATTTTATTTTAATTTTTCAGAAAGGGATCTTTCTCCCTTGCTCAGGCTAGAGTACAGTGATACGATTATGGGTTACTGTAGCCTCAAACTCTTGGGTCGAAGTGATCCTCCTGCCTTAGCCTCTCAAGTAGCTGGGGCTACAGGTGTATGCCACCATGCCCAACTTATCACAGTTTTAATCAGCACACTTGGTTGGTCTGAATAGCAAGCATTTTTCCCTGGATACAATTCTCAGTTTCATCTAAATTTTTCTCCATCATTCATCACTTCTGCTGATTTTCAATCCTATCTGATAGTATTTCATTGTATTGTGTTCATTACTGTTAGATCAGATAAAGGCATCCAATAATTTCATTTGTTGTCTTTGATTTTCCATCTTATCATTTTAATCTCAAGCATTTGGAACTTTTTAATGTATTTCCTAAAATATGATGATTCTTAGTAACCTTTGAAGTATTACATCATGGGGAATTTTATCTCCAGGTGGCCTAAGGCACTATATGGTAGTAAGTTAAGAACTTAAGAAGATACTAAAAGTTTTACACACTCTACAGTACCATTAATAATACTGAAGCCACAGTGCACTAAATTTACTGTTAATATATTTAAGCCAAAACAAGCTTCTCAGCAGGTTTCAGGACGTATGTATTTTATTCTTCTTGTAAAATAGTAATGAAAGAAAGAATGTAAAAACAAATACTCATTGATCATGCATTTGTGTACATTATTGTTTTGTTAAAGTAAAAAAATATTTTATGCCAAGGAGAGATCAGACATCATTCATCATTCATAGATTTAAAAATACCTCTGAAATAAATTCCTTAAATATGCAGATTTTAATCTCTGTTTTTAATTTAATATTAAGGGATTGGAACTTAAATACTAAATGAAACTACTTTGATGGCCAATTGGACATTTCAAAATATTTTCTTCTAATATTTTTATTGTTTTGACTTTCGTTGTTAGGTTTTTATACACTGGTAGTCCACACTTTTATGTAGGATAGAGACAAAATAATGACAGTTTTTCTAAAAAGGTGCTTTATGAATAAAATTTGAGTGGAAATGGAAACAGTTCAATATTAAACAGATCTTGATATTATTGCTTCTTGTTAATTATTAACCATATTTTCAGGATATATTTATCTGCTAATGTCTCTATTGTCTTATCTGTGTGTACTTAGTTATTAGAGCTCTCCTTCCCCAGTTTTTGAAATGCCTTTGAGTACTCAAAGGTTTCTGAAAAAGTATTCAATTTTTCAAACTGCTTTCTTGAGATGACACAACAAAGCCATACTAATTCAATTTCATTGCAAAAACTATCACTCAGGTAAATAACCATTTAACTTTTTTAAAAAATGAAGTGTTGTTTATCTTCATTACTTTAAGTAAAAAAAAATGATTTTGATAATTTTACCAGAAAAATAACATGAACTTATCTTGAATGTTTTAGTCTACTATTATCTGCTAGATAAATCGTCTGTTAAAAACACTAATTGCTAATGTGCTTTCTGTAGATCAGTAATTTACTCTTTTTTTTCTCACAGTGAGACATCACAGTAGAGAAATTAAGTAATTGAAATGAGGAGAAATTTAAGTTAAAATTAAAGTATAACTTCCTGATAGGTTAGAAAATTAAATAAATCTTTTGATGGAAGTTTATGTAGCAGAAATTAATGGAATTTTATGTAGCAGAAATTTATGCTTCATTGACAAAGTACAAAGTATATACTTCCCAAGGTGCAAGAATTATTGTCTATATTGTTGTCAATGTATCCCCAGCACCTGGACCATGATGGACACATTACATGTGCTTGATACACCTGTTAACTAGCCAAATAAACAAAATATAATGATGAATGGATGGCTGGCTAAGTGGTTGAGTTAATAGAATGCGCTTTTAACTCTGTAATTTTATTATTTCTATTTAATTTCCATGTGATTTTCAAAGAGGAGACAGTTTGGAGCAGTCAGTGGATTCCCGAGAACAGAATATAATAAAATACTAAGAATCTTAATAAAAGTAAATGCCATCGGCTCTTTGATCAGAAAATAATGTAATTAATATAAAAATAAATATATTGACTGTGAAAAATAAAAAACAGGAGGAAATATTGAAGAAGGAAAATACATTGCTTTTGTAAAAAAATTATAAGACACATTAACAGTGGCAAGACTAGATTTTGTTGATAAGAAAATATTTTACTATATCACTTACTACCTTGATAAACCTCAGTGACAAGCATACAAACATTTATTGGATTTATATATACTAAAATGAACACAGAGATATTAAAATTTTAGAAATACAATGCCATTAATGATCACTAAAATATAATAAAATGCTTAGCTGTACATTTAACAAAACCATGAAGGACTTCTGCATGAAAAATACACAACCCTGATGAAAACTATTAGAAAATAATTAAATCAATGGAGAGCCATACTGGGTTCACAGACTGAAATATTTGACATAAAATAAAAATGGCAATTTCCCAAAGTTATACATGGGTTTGACATAATCCCAGTCAACATCCCAGCAAGATCTACGTTAGATGTTGATGTGGTTATTCGAAAATTTACTTTTTAATGTTGAAATTTGAGATTTTAAAATATATTTTAGACAACAGTTCTTTGTGGGATGTGTATTAAGAAAATATTTATTTTTTTCTAGTCTGTTGTTTGTCAGTTCATTCTCTTAACAGAGTCTTTCACAAAGTGAAAGTTTTTCATTTTGATGAGTCCCAATTTATCAATGTTTCCTTCTAAGGATCATGTTTTTGGTGTGAACTCTAAGAAGCATTTGCCTATTTCTGAATCCTGAAAGTATTTTTGTCTTTTTTCTAAAGGTTTCATAGGTTGTATAAGTTCATGACAGTTTTGAATTAATTTTTGTAAAATATATGAAATGTAGGTCCAGTTCTTATAAATTTCTTTTGTTTTACAGTTTTATCCTGTGGATATCCAATTACTCTGCCACTACTCATTTAAAAACTCTATCTTTATGCCACTAAATTGATTTAGTTTATTTCTCATGATCGGAGCCTATTTGCTTGGGTCTATTTATGGGATCTCTACTATGTTCCATTGATCTATGTGTCTATTCCTCCAATTATACCATACATTCTTGTTTGTAGCTGAATAGTAAGTCTTGAAATTGAGTATTGTGACTCCTTCCCATTATTCTTAGTTTTAAAAATTATTTTAGCTAGTCTACTTTGTTTGTCTTACTATATAAATTTTTGAACTCCTGGTGGATTAAAGATTTAAACATAAGACCTAACACCACAAAAACCCTAGAAGAAAACCTAGGAAATATCATTCAGGACATAGGCATAGGCAAGGACTTCATGACTGAAACACCAAAAGCAATGGCAACAAAAGTCAAAATAGACAAATGGGACCTAATTAAACTTAAGAGCTTCTGCACAGTAAAAGAAACTATCATTAGAGTGAAACTGCAACCAACAGAATGGGAAAAAATTTTTGCAATCTACCCATCTGACAAATGGGGCTAAGAGAGGGTAGGGGCCCAGGGTAGGGATAGCAGCAGGTGGGAAAATTGGGGAGGGATAGCATTAGGAGAAATACCTAATGTAGATGACCGGGCAATAGATGCAGCAAACTACCATGGCATGTGCATACCTATGTAACAGTCCTGCAAGATCTGCACATGTACTCCAGAACTTAAAGTAAATTAAAAAAAAAGTTAAAAATAAATAAATAAAAAAGTTAAATAATACAATTAGAAAAAAAACATAGTAAGACATTTCAATGAAGAAGATTTAAAGATGGTAAGTAAGCATATTAGATGTTCAACATTATTAGCCATTAGAGCAATACAAATTAAAACCTCAGAAAATAGCCCTACACACATCAGAATGAAATGAAAAATATTGACACCACCAAATTCCAACAGGGACACACAGAAATGACATTACTCCTACCTTGTTGATGGTAATGTTAAATAGCAAAAATGCTATGAAAATATTCTGGCAGTTTAAAAAAAAAAAAAACTAAACATGGAACTACAGTCAAAACCAGCATTATGCTCCTTGGCATATATCCCAGAGAAATAAATGCATTTTCACACAAAGTCTACACATTAATGCATACAGTAAGCATCTTTATTCTTAATAGCCTATATCTGGACCCAACCTGGATGCTCTTCAATGGCTCAGTGGTTAAACAATGTTTAGTACATTCATCCTATGGAAGAGTTCTCAGAAGTAATAAGGAAAATTACTGGGACACATAAAACATAACATTCCAGAGAATTATGCAAAGTAACAAACATCATTTATAAAAGGTTTTATTCTAGAATTTCACTTATGTAGTATCTTTGAAGTGGCAAAGTTGTTGAGGTAAATAACAGATTAATAGATTACAAAATTTAGACAGAGGTTCAAGTTGGAGGAAAGTAAGTTGGTTATAAAAGGTAACATGAGAAGTTCTTATGGTTTTCTATATTTCTATTGTATCAATGTCAATATCTTTGTCATTTTGCAAGATGTTACCATTGGGTAAGACTGGGTAAAGATCACAGGGGAACTTCCTGTATTATTTCTTGCTTCATGTGAATCTAAATATACCTCAAAGTAAAAATATTAACTAAAATGAGGGATTGCACACCTATATACAATATTAATATATATGCATAGAAATCTGAGAATTTATCCAGTAAGCCAGAAATTCAAACATGGGAAATATTAAGCATAATTTAAGAAACATGACTATTGGGAGGAGAAGGTCTAACATATTCCTAATAGAGGAAATATACAGAAAATATTCGCAGACCATGATCAGCCAGATAAATTAGGCTAATCCTTTAACTAAAAATAATGAAGAAATTTGTGATTTTCAAAAAAAAAAAGGCTGGAAAACATCACTTATTTAACAAGACAGTAAGTAATTTCTTAGTTAGATTAAGGAAAAGCAAGTTTAGAAAGTTGAGCCCATATTTGTGGCTTATTTCCTCTGCAGTCACCTGTCTGTCAAAGACACATGGCAGAGAGTTTGAGAAACTAGGGGGACATATCTTAGACTTGCACTCCTGGGATAAAATGTAGGACCCCTGGGCCCGTCAAAGAAAGTATGCTGGAAAATGCCTCTGACAGTGGCTAAATCATAATAAGGACTCATAGCAGGAATAAGAATAAAGCAAACATGGAGCAGTTATCACAGCATAAATTTGCTGAAAAATAAGTAAAAGGGGTCTGAATTGGTGGCTCATGCCTGTAATCCCAGCAGTTAGGGAGGCCCAGGCTGGTGAATCACTTGAGGTCAGGGGTTCAAGACCAGCCTGGTCAATATGGTGAAACCTTGTTTCCACTAAAAATACAAAAATTAGCTGGATGTGGTGGTGGGCACCTGTAATTCCAGCTACTTGGAAGGCTGAGGCAGGAGAATGGATTCAAACCAGGAGGCTGAGGCAGGAGAATCGCTTCAACCTGGGAGGTGGAGGTTGCAGTGAGCCAAGATTGTGCCACTGCACTCCAGCCCAGGTGATAGTGCAAGACTCCACCTCAAAATAAATAAATAAATAAATAAATAAAGGATGCTTTCAGACATAAATATCAACAAAAATGACAGTTATTCATTTTTACTAACAATTCCTTAATCCTATAACTCCAGCAAATTATTATAAAAATATAGCAAAAAAGCAAGAATTGGTGACATAATCAAGTGTCACAATTTATACTTCAGGAGATATGATTACTTCAAAAAGAGAGGAAAGATAGTTTATTAACATTTTTATTTTACTTAGATTAGCAGATCATTATATGACAAAGGAATTAATCACAAAGCAATGTGTAAGCTATAGTACAATAAAATTCTGCCTAAATGCATACTAATGTACCTTATTTAACATAATCCAACATAGGATAGGTGATTAAGAGTAACTAAAAGTAAGTTTCTGTTTTCATTAGCTGAAAATGAATCCATTAAACAGGGAAATTAGTAAGAAATTCATTTATTTTATATACAAATTATTTTTTCTTTAAGCACGTGTGAGAAATAGAAGGTAAGAATATGTGAAAAAATATTTTGCTCTTACTTGGAATAGAAAATAATGACTAATGAAAGAAAAAATGAATTTTATTTCTTCACCTCAAGCTTCTGCTGAATTTAAAATACACATTTTGGTATTGTTGAACTTTGCATATCTTTTCTGAGTAGATGTCACATGATGTCTATGATTATTAAGATACTCGAGCATCAATTATGTGTTTCAGTGTTTTATGTTTTATTTCTTTGCTTGTCATTCTAAATTGCATTAAAATATATAATCATGATGTGTATATGAGTTTATAAATATATGTAATTTTTCATAGTATGCATTCCTTAACTTTCTATTTTTAATATATATTCTTGTGTGTTATTTGCTTTTATACTATTAACTATATTGCCCTGTTATTGTAGGTTGTACATTTTTAGTTTGTTTATATCTTTGTTGTTGCTGTTGTTGTTTTGAGACAGAGTCTCACTTTGTCACCATGCTGTAGTGCAGTGGTGCGACCTCAGCTCACTGCAACCTCTTCCTCCAGTTTCAAGCAACCCTCCTGCCTTAGCCTCCTGAGTAGCTGGGACTACAGGCAAGCACCACCAGGCCCAGATAATTTTTTGTATTTTTAATAGAAATGAGGTTTCAACATATTGTCCAGGATGGTCTCGATCTTTTGACCTCGTTATCCACCCACCTCCACCTCCCAAAGTGTTGGTATTACAAGTGTAAGCCACCATGCCTGGCCGCTTATATCTTGAAGAGTTTAGGCTACAGGTTTTCCTCAGTGCAACAGTTTTTAAATTAATCCATTTGAGATTATGCAAATTCCTAACTGCTAAATTTCTGACTCCACCACAATCATAATATTAGTATTTTCACTGAATTAGATTAAACATTCAGAGTCCCAGGATAATAAGAGTAGATTAAATGCATATGATTTTGAATCTAATTAATACAGCTGATACTCCTTATTGGAATATTCATTTTTAATTAAATAAAAAACTGCTTACTTCAGTATGGCTGAAAATGCCCAATATCCAGTAAAATGTATTCATCTTGTGAACTTTTTATAAAGATTTTGTAGAAAATGCCATTTTTAAAGGAACTGCATAGTTGTTTTTAGTCATTACATTAGAGAATACCAATATATTTTATGTCTCTTATTGAAATTTTTAATCCTTAACAAATAAAACTGTTCATACAACTTAACAGGTAGCATTTTCCACCTATCCCCCTATTGCCCACTGCTGGAAGAACACTCTCCTATTTGTAAATATGAAAAGCTCATTCATTAACCTAATGAAGTTTCATGTTTTGATTCTTCAAGGAGTATTTGAATCTCGTGTCATCACTGCTCTAATTTATAAACTCTCTAATTCACAACTTCATCTTGTTCTTCTCTAATTAACAAATACATCTAGTTTCTTTCATTTTACTCATCATATTGCACAGCATTTATTTTTGTCTTTCTCTTTTACTATATTAGAATTCCTTTGTGAGCAGAAACATTATTTGATTATATATTAGTGAATCTTATCTTTCAAATATGTAACAGCATTCTGGATAGCTGATGGTTAAATATTTGTTTAATAAGGCATAAAAGACATTTTGCAACCCTCAATCTCCAACAGATTGTGCTTCATTATTCTTCCAACATTTGTGTCTGTTTCCTAGGGCCCCCATATTAAGGTACCAGAGGCAGATGCATTAAAACAAAAGAAATTGGTTCTCCCACAGTTCTGGGGATCAGAAGTCTGAAATAAAGGTGTTAGTAGGGCCATACTACCTTCTAAGGCTCTAAGGGAGAATCCTCTCTTTCTCCATCTAGTTTCTGGTGGTCCCTAGTGTTCTGTGGTTTGCGGCAGTACAACTCCAATCTCTGCCTCCATCTTTACTTGGTCTTGCTTTCTCTTTAAGTCTTACTATATACTTATCTATTCTTATAAGGATACAGTCATTAGACTTAGGATCAAACCCAAATCCAGGATGATTTCATCATGAGACCTTTAACTAAATACATCTGCAAAGACCCTATGTTCCAATAAAGTCACATTCTGAAGTTTCAGGAGAATATGAATTTTGAAGAGACACTATTCAACCTACTACAGTGTTTTGCACTGATGTGAATTTAGTTCCTACTTAAAAATACTCCCTACTTGATAAAAAGACAAAATTTTATTTAATACTTTCTTTATATCATAATAAAACTAAAAATCTCAAAGGATGAAATACAAATGATGACAGTAAAATGAATCATCTATTTTCTCTCATGTTTAAGAAGTCAAAAATCCTGAATCATTAAAATTATAGCGGCCAGGTGCTGCAGCTGATGCCTGTAATTCCAGCACTTTGGGAGGCCAAGGTGGGTGGATCTCTTGAGGTCAGGGGTTCAAGACCAGCCTGGCCAACATGGTGAAACCCCATCTCCACTAAAAATACAAATAGGTGGGTGTGGTCGTGTGTACCTGTAATCCCAGCTACTCAGGAGGCTGAGGCAGGAGAATTGCTTGAACCCAGGGGCAGAGGTTGCAGTGAGCTGAGATGGCACTACTGCACTCCAGCCTGGGCAGCAAAGCGAGATTCTGACTCTCTCTCTCTCTCTCTATATATATATAGATAGATAGATAGATAGATAGATAGATAGATAGATAGATAGATATAAAGATTTTACAAAACTTTTCTTTCAGATCTTGTAAGTAGACAGAAAAGGAGCTGTGTACAGGACATTGGATATACCTTAGAGATATTTGGAGTTTGTCTCCAGACCACCTCAATAAAGCAATTATTGTAATAAAGCAAATCACATAAAATGTTTGGTTCCCTGGTGCATATAAAAGGGATTTTTACACTTAGTAATCTATTAACTGCACAATAGCATTATATTATGTGTAAATGAAACAAAGTATATATCTTGATTCAAAAATACTTTATTGCTAAAAAATGCTAAAATCATCTGAGCCTTTAGTAAGCAACAATCTTTTTGTTGATGTTGATGGCTGCTGACTGATCAGGATGGTGGTGGGTGAAGGTTGTGGTGGCTATGACAATTTCTTAAAATAAGATGACAATGAAGTTTGCCTCCTTAATTGGCTCTTTCTTTCACTAAAGAATTATCTGTAGCATGTGTGCTTTTATCACAGCATTTTACTTGCAGTAGAACTTTCAAAATTGGAGTCAATCTTCCCAGTCTCTGCTGCTGATTTACCAAGTTTAGGTAATTTTTAAGTTCTTTGTTGTCATTTCAACAATGTTCACAGCATTTTAACTGGAAGATTTCCTCACTCATTCCACCATTCTATCAATCCAGTCACTTCAGAATGATAGGGAACATGGTAAGACCAGTGAATTCCATGAGCATGAGTTCTCCACCACATTTCTTTAGCTGTAACATGGATGCTTTGGTGAGAGGCAATGCTGTGTGGAATTTCATGATGGTAGATTAGGCATTCTGTGAGTCCACATATGGCAATCTTGGCAGAAACAATGCGTACAGGGTAGGCAAACCCATATCCAGAGAAAGTGCTTATTCCAGTGAAGATAAACCTCTGCCCTTTCCATGATGGAAGAGGTTCAGTATAATCAACTGGCCACCAGGTAGCTGGCTGATCACTCCAAGGAATTGTGCCAGATTGAGGGCTTAGTGTTGGTCTCTACTCCTGGCAAATTAGGCACTCAGCAGTGGCTGTAGCTAGGTCAGCGTTGGTGGGTGGAAGTCCATGTTGCTGAGCCCATGCATAACCTCCATCACTGCCACCATGTCGCTTTGTTTATGGACCCATTGGCTGATGACAGGGGTAGCTGAGTGGTGTCCACAGAACAGTCATCCTATCCACTTGATAATTAAAACCCTCCTCTGGTGAGGTCACTTACTGGTGAGCACTGACATGGGATACAAATATCTTCACAGTTTTTGACCACTCAGAGAGGTCCAGCCATATATCTCTTCCCCAAATTTCTTTGTCACCAATTTTCCAATCATGCTTCTTTCAAGTCCTTGACCATCCAGCCAAACCATTGGCTACAGCCCATGAATCAGTATATAATCACACATCTGTCCATTTCTCCTTCCATGCAAAGTGCACAACTAGGTGCACTGCTCAAAATTCTGCCCACCGGGAAGATTTCCCATCACCACTGTCCTTCAGGGATGTCCTAGAAAGTTGCTGCAGAGCTATAGCTCTCCACTTTCAGGTGGTGCTTGCAAATCATGCAGAACTATCTATTAACCAGGCCCTAATCTTTTCTTCCTCTGTCAACTGATCATAGGGAACTCCCCATGAGGCCATTGGTGCAAGCTAGAAGAGAGAAGGCAGGGTGGCAAAAGTGGAGACCATGGGCATTTGAGCCACTTCCTCATGTAACTTACTTGTGTCTTCAGGACCTGCTCAAGCCCGTCAAGTATATACCATTTCCATTTGATGATAGAATGCTGCTGTGCACTACCCACTTTATGGCTAGATGGATCATAAAGCACCCAGTTCATGAGAGGCAGTTCAGGTCACATGGTGACTTGATGACCCATAATCAAACCTTCAGTTTCTACCAAAGCCCAGTAACGGGCCAAGAGCTGTCTCTCAAAAGGAGGGTAGTTATCTGCAGAAGATGGCAGGGCCTTTCTGCTAAATCTTAAAGACCTCTGCTGTGATTCACCCATGGAAGCCTGTCAAAGGCTCCAAACAGCATCCCCATCTGCCACTGACACCTCAAGCATCATTGGATCTGCTGGGTCATATGGCCAAGTGGCAGAGCAGCCTGCACAGCAGCCTAGACCTGTTGTGGAGCCTTCTCCTGTTCTGGACATCATTCAAAACTGGCAGCCTTTCAGGTCACTCAATAAACGGGCCAGAGTAACACACCCAAATGAGGAATGTGTTGCCTTTAAAATACAAATAGGCCCACTAAGCATTGTGCCTCTTTCTTGGTTGTGGGAGGGGCCAAATGCAGAAATGTATCTTTCACCTTAGATGGAATGTGTTGACAGGCCCTAAACCACTGGTTCCCTAGAAATTTTACTGTACAGGTTAGAATGTCTCTGAATTTTAGTCTGATTTATTTTAGTACACAAATATATTACCAATAAGTCCACAGCATTTGCTATCTCCTGCTCACTGGATCCAATCAGCATAATGTCATCAGTGTAATAGACCAATGTGATATCTTGTGGAAGCAAAAAGTGATCAAGTTCTCTCCTTATAAAATTGTGACACAAGGATGGAGATTTTATATATCCCTGAGGAAAGACAGTAAAGGTATGTTGCTGCCCTTGCCAGCTGAAGGTAAATTGCTTCTGATGGGCCTTATAGATAGAAATGGATAAAAAGGCATTTGCCAAGTCAATGGCTACATACCAGGTACCAGGAGATGTGTTAATTTTTTCAAGCAATGAAACCACATCTTGTACAGCAGCTGCAATTGGAGTCATCACTTGGTTAAGCTTACAATAATTCACTGTCCTCCTCCAAGATTCATCTGTCTTCTGCACAGGCCAAATGGGAGCATTGAACTGGGTTGTGGTAGAAATCATCACCCTTGTGTCTTTCAAGTTCTTGATGGTAGCACTAATCTCTGCAATCCCTGTAGGGATGCAATATTGCTTTTGATTTACAATTCTTCTAAGTAGAAGCATCTCTAATGGCTTCCATTTGGCCTGTCTCACTATAACAACCTTCACTCCACCAGTCAGGAAGCTAATCTGGGTGTTCTGCCAGCTGCTAAGCATGTCTATGCCAATTATGCATTCTGGCATTGGGGAAATGACTACAGGATAAATCTGGGGACCCATTGGACCCATTGTAAGTCAGACATGAGCTAAAACTTCATTAATTACATGACACTCATAAGTCCCTGCTTTAACTGGAGGACCACAATGATGTTTTGGGTCCTCCAGAATCAATGTCAGCTCATAGCCAATGTCCAGTAGTCCCAAAAATGTCTGATCATTGCCCTTTCCCCAGTGCACAGTTACCCTGGTAAAAGGCCAAAAGTCTTCTTGGGGAAGGATGGGAGAAAGATTAACAGCATAAATTGTCAGTAGTGTGGTAGGGTCCTTCATCAAGGGGACCTGGCCTTCCCTTCATTCAGGGGGTTCTGGGTCTATAAACTGAATCAAGTTGGAAACTGAGGAGGCATGATTCTCTGTTTTTGTAATTCAAATTAGTGTTATTTCCATTTCACCTGGAAGTTTTCTGCTTATACAAATTAAGTAGGAATGCAGTAGGCTTCCTATCAATTTTACTTCTAGGAACACTGTGATTAATTAGCCAACGCCAGAGTTTGGCATAACACAGATTACTCTCATTGCTGCTTTGCCTCTGCTGCCCATTATGGTAGCTACACCCACATTGCCTTTGATGGTTGAGTGTCACCACTTGGCCCCTGCCACCTCGGGATTCAATTATTCTCACTGTATTTAAATTTTGCAGTTCGGTAACTACAGCTCCACTGTTAGATCTGACATACAGAGAAGAGAAATTAGAGGGCTCTTCAAAGTTGCAGGTATTGCCCTCACAAAACTATTTTGTGAAACATTGGTCAAGGGTATATCTTCCCGACCTTCCCAGCTGGAATGAGTAGGTCTAAAGTGACTAATCCACTCCACCATCCCAATCTCCCCAGGCCTTTCAATCTCTTTCTCTACATTAAATCAAGGGAGATCAGGCATTTCCAGCTTGCTCACATTGGGCCATCTTTTAATCCATATTTCAGCTAACCAAGAAAATAAACTATTAGAACCTTTTTTAAGTTCCCGAGCTGCAACATTAAATACAGAATCCCTACTTAGTGGGCCCAAATCAATAAATTCAGCCTGATCCAACTCGATATTCCTTCCACCATTATCCCACACCCTTAATATCCATTCCCATGACCGTTGCCCAGATTTCTGTTTATATAAATTAGAAAACACAAGCAGTTCTTTTTGAGTATAGCACACCTCCTCATGGGTCACACTCTGAACCTCACCTCTAGGGGCCAGCTGGGATTGTAGTTAAAGGTCTAGAAGCCAACAGGGGTGTTGGGGGTGGCTCCTGAAGAGAATCAACTTTATCTTGCCTGGCAACTGCCTCAGGGAACACCATCACTGTTGCCTCAGGCAGCACAGGATTTATCTTCTCAGACAAACATGGAAAAGTTGATAGGAGCATGGGTTGGAGAGGGGATATTGCCACTACTGGGGATGCAGAAGCTGCTTCTTCTAACCAAAAAGTTGATCAGAATTTACAAGCTCAGCATCCCCAGCTTCATCAGAGTCCTCCCACACATCTCCATTCCAAGTAGCAGGGTCTCATTTTTTTTTTCCAGTCAAGGCCCTCACTTTAACAGTAGACACCTAGTGAGGCTGTGCATGTACCTTTTGTTGCAGGTCAGCTGCTTGCATGATAAGAGCTTGTGTCTGATTTTCTACAATTTTAACTCTTTCTCTACAGGAGCTAAGATGCTCACTCAGGGCAATCTTGGCAGATTTGAAGCTCAATATCTGCTTCTGACGCTGGGAATTATAATTCCTGAGTTCATCATTTTTCTTCATCAGTTTGTCCAGTGAACTTAGGAGCAACCAACCAACTTCATTATGTTCATTTGTTCTCCACATATAGTCAAAGGTCACTAAACTCCTTGCCTCTCAAGAGCAGTGAATCGGGGGTGTCAAATGCATTTATTTTGCATAACTCTAAACAGTTCACACCAAAGACAATCAGTGTTCTCCATACTATTTGAGGTAGAGTCCTTAGCATTTTTGGGTCTAATTATACTAATCAGCCACCTCCAAAATCCCCAAAACCAACAAAAGAACTTCATCCTTAATATTGTGTTCATCTAGAACCACTCCTGGGACTGTATTTGTCAGGGTTCTAGAGAGACTTAACCAATAGGAGATACACACAAACACACACACACACACACACACAAACACACACACACACACACACAGAAGAGAGTTATTTACTTTGTGGACACTGAATGTACAGATAAGAACTAGCAGAAGCCTCAATAAACAATGGCACCTAGAGAATAAGAGCAAAACAAAATCAAACAAAGCAAAACAAAAAAACAAACACACAGCAACAACAGAAACAAAACTTGTTTTCCTGACCATCATCAGACTTTAAGAGTAATAATGCTAATAGAACGTGACTATGCAATTTTTATATTTTTAGGACATTACAGATGCATGATTGACCAACTCTAAATAAAAAAGAGTACAGAGAATCACTTAAACAGTAAACTGAACATATCTCTTTAAGTTTGTCAGAACAGCACAAAAATGAGACAAAAAGCAAATGAATAGCATTAATCAATTTAGCACAGAAATATCAAGAAGCAAACTGATTGGCAGAATACCACTATTAGAAATCAGGGTAATATCATTGAATATAAAAGAAAAAAAATCAGTTGCTTTGTTTGTTTATTTGTTTTCCCCAGAGTTAGGTGAAATTATTAAGAAGCAGTTATTTCTCCAGATCTCATTCCCATTCCTCATAACTCAGTAACTAATTCTATCTTAACCAAGCAGATGATTAGAGGTGAATTGTTCAGAAAGAGTGAATCAGAAGGACTCTGAAAACGTAGAATCAAAGCAGAGCCCAGAAAACTTTCTGGTGAGGGGAATAAAGTGAAATTCTGGAAGTGAAAGTGGAACTCTTTCAGCCCTCTTTGCTGACTCAACTGCTTGAAATCTGAAAAGTGTGATTATAATGTTATAACCTTCAACTCATGAAGTCTAAATTCCAAATAATAGGAAACATAAAATAAAGGTAGGAAAATAATTTAAAAATAAATTTAAAAAAGTCTTTAAACTAAAGAATGTGAATAGTAGAAAGAGCATTATTAGGAACATGCACAACGAATGAAAACTGTCTTGTAACAGGATACATCATCACGAAATTGATGATTTGTGACGCAGACAAATTTCCCAAAAGTTTGCAGAGAAAGGATTTTTAAAAAAACCAACTGATACATGTAATACACATAAAGCATTTAAATAGTGCTTGGAAGATGGTAAATGCTAAAAATACAAAATGTGTGTGTGTTTTTAAACAGTAGCAGTCATAATAGTAATAGTAGTGATTGTAATGTAAAGTATTTACAATGAAATATTTCAAATGTACAGCTAAGAAGTTACTTGTTTAGAATATCTGATATTATTTGGAATTGCTTAATACATACAGGATTACTGTGTTAAAATATATCTGCAATAATGTTTACTTCATCCGTTAAGATTTTGAAATAAAAATGCACAAAGGGCCTTGTAGAGCAATGTAAGATTATATTTGTAAATTTATTTTTAAATTGCAGATATGGCTTTGCTAGCTCTTTGTAAAGATGAAATTGTTTCCTGCTAAAATCACCTGAGGAAGAAATTAAACATACTTTAACTGGGCTGTACCCGTGGGAGGTCTCTGAAGAGTCTGTTTGTATAAGAAATGTATGAATTACTTTTCTTACCTCCTGAGGTGCTCCATGATAATGACCCCTATTGAAAAAATATTAAGTGCTTTATAACTTCTTAGAACAGAGAAAGTTAAGTAAAAAGTACAATGAATAAAATAAAACAAATTTAATCTTCAGAAAGGTTTCAAATGAAAAAAGTTTTTGAAATTTTTTTCCAGTTATTTAAGCCACTAACTATTAGTAAGAAAGCATGCTTTGAATAGAAGCGTTTGTCTTTGTGTACATGACCTTAAGTCAATTTAATTGCTTACAAAAAGAAAATCTCTATTTGTCTTACAGCTGATGACATTTGACAATCTCTTTTTTAACATATGTAAAAAAGAGATTTTTTTTTTTGCTATAAAAATATTTTATTAGGCCAAACTACTTACTATGAAAAGGCTTTAAAATGCAGCAGGAGGAGATGTAAAGACTCAAAGAAGTGCCTAGAGACAATGGCTATCAGAACACACTAAAGAATCCACAGTGCTTCCCCCTTTACCTAGAAAAGGAAGCTTCTAGGCTACCTCCTCCTCCTCAGCAAAATATTAAATTTTGCTACTTGAGTGATACTTAAGAAAAAAAATTATTTCCATAAATGGAATAATACTGAGTTTTGCAAAATTAAACAAATACAGATAACCATAAAATACAAAAAAATTTAAGAGAGCACTGAATATATTCATTTTGGTTTTTAAGTATATGCTATATTTGCCAAACCACAAATATTAGTACTTTTCTTATATAACTTGAAATCTTAATTTCTGCTAATCTATACAATGTTATAAAATACTAAAATATCCTTATATTTACCAAATTGCTTCATTGAGAAAAATACATTATAATAGAGTTGTGAGCTTTCTGATTTTCATAAAGACATATGTCTCTACTAATATAAAATTTAAATGATCTTATTACATTAATTTCCACTTTATAAAATGAGAGCAACGATTTCTAATATTATATTTTAATATGCATAACATACTGAGAAAGAAATATGGGCAAAGAACAAAAACAGACACTTGTCGAAAGAAGACATATCTATGACCAGCAATCACATGAAAACAAGCTCAACATCTCTGATCGTTAGAGAAATTCTAATGAAAATCACGATGAAATACCGTCTTGCACCAACTGGATAAATCCTATCAAAAAGTCAAAAAATCCGGCTGGATGTGGTGGCTCATGCCTGTAATCTCAGCACTTTGGGAGTCCAAGGCGGGCAGATCACAAGGTCAGGAGATCAAGACCATCCTGGTCAACATAGTGAAACCCCATCTTTACTAAAATACAAAAAGGTAGCCAGGCATGGTGGCACATGTCTGTAGTACCAGCTACTTGGGAGGCTGAGGCAGGAGAATTGCTTGAACCAAGGAGGTGGAGATTACAGTGAGCCGAGATCACACCGCTGCACTTTAGCCTGGTAACAGAGTGAGACTCCATCTCAAAAAAAAAAAAAAAAAAAAAAGTCAGAAATCTAACCAAACCTCCTGGTTTGAATGCCGAATGGAAATAGTTATCCCTGGCCAGGGATGTCACTTCTTACTAGCATCATTATCAGGTAATAAATATTTCATGGACCTTTCCAAACATGCCTACATGTGGAATCCTGGACTCTTGTATGATATTTGATAATGGTAGTGACCTACAAATCTGCAAGTCAAAAGGGACCTTGAGGACCAATAGACCATGTTAGGAGGGTTATCTAAGATACTGGCCAGGACATATTGTGTCTCTGATCTTTCAAAACTTCATCTGCCAAAAAGATTATTTCCACCTAGCATGCAAAATTTCAAATGGTGCTGTGACTATACTGAATATGGATATCCTTATCTTAAAAATGCCCCCATTTGTTGTAAGGGGAACGACCTTACAAGGCCTGTACTAAAGTCTAGTTGGAACTCTCACAAACCACAACTTAGAATTATTCCTTCAAGAAATGGGTCTTTACTCCCTGTCTGGCTCCTGGCTACACTTAATCCTCCCCAAGCACTGTAGGGGAACATGCACTATAGTGGTGGCAGCGGTCTGTGATCTATTATTTTTAAACCGAATTGACATGGCAGTATCATCTGGTGAAATTCCAATCTGGGTATTTTTCCTGAGAGTGCATTCTCTAGTGCACACTGAACAAGATCACTTATCTCTATGCTATCAAATGGAGATTTAACAGAGAGAGAGGATTAAGGAGGACATGCCCATGACAATCCTATATTAGAAAAACCATGTATGGGGAATTCTATAGGCAGAGGCCTATTCTGGTTTGCCAGTATTCCTCTTTTTGAAAGATCAGTACTTAATTCTATTATGATGCAAGAAGGGTGAGAGCCAACAGTAGAAGAAATAGAGGTCCAACAACAATCCACAAATTCCCTAGCCTCTGTGGAAATGCAAAATAGGTGAATTCTCGATGTCCTTACAATCAAAGTAGGAGGTGCCTGTGCAATCTTAAATGAGACGTGCTGTTTCTGGATCAATATTTCCAGTCAGATAGAAGAAAATTTACAGGTGCTTAGGACAAAATTAGAATTATTAACAGATTGAGAGAAAACACGAGCTCTGGTCCCAGTTGTGGTTGGTTACAATCCCTTCTTAAGGGTTCTGGTCTTATATTTGGACCTGCTTAGCTCCTTTATTAAGATCTTTTTTACCTTGTACATCTTGTGTTAATGTTCATGCCTTTTATACCAAGGCTATAACTCAAATGATTTCTTCTCACCTAGAGGCTATCAACCTCTAAATGGTAATGCAAATGGAAACATGTATGAATGCACCTTTCTTCTGAGGATGCTTAGACTGGACCCAGTAAGAACCTTAGCTGCTATTCCCCACACAATACCCTCTCCAGCAGGAAACAGCCAGAAGGATCATTGCCTCACCTCCTTAACAGCAGTTAGGATCTCCATTCCTGAAGACAGAATGAGAGAGGAGGAAGAAACGGGTTAGGCAGGCAGTTAGGGTGGGCCCTTGGTAAAACTCCTTTAAAAAAAGAACAGCTTGAAAATCAAACTAAGGCTCAACAGCTTGCATCCTTGAATGGAAATGAACCCAGATGAACAAATTACACTCCTTTCCTGGACACATTTCTCTCTCCTTGGTATGCCTTAATCTCTTTTCACCTATTTTACATATTCCTACATTTCTGTGATTGGCCACCAGCCATCTTCATTTACATAGAGTTAATCATCACTTCAGCCCCTGATTGGTCTCTGGCCAAAGTGCCAGGCCAAGCTTTCACCTCTGCCTTCAATTGGTTCTTTACACTATCATACCTCTTTCTGAGTGGTGCTTTATCTAAGATGGTCTGCAAACCAGTCAGCACTCTCCTCCCTTCCCAGTTCATAAAAACCCCAGAGGCACCTTTATAGCTGGCAACCCTTTTTTGGGCCCCCTCTGTTTGCTGATAGCTTTTCTGTCACTTAATAAATCTAACTGTGCCTTACTCACTCTCTGTTGTCCATGCACCTTATTCTTCTTGTTTGTGGGACAAGAACCTAAAGCTCACCATCAGAGGGGAATGATGGGGGCAAGTAAAGGAGTTGTAACTCTCTCTCTCACCCATTGAACTAAAGGATTGAAAAAGCTGCAACAATAGTAGGAAAATTTATGTCAATAAATTAAAATCAAATGTGAAAATAAGAAAATATTTCTCCCTAGCATTTCACTGAACCTCATTAAGATGTTAATCAGGGATCTGCTGCTGCCCTCCATAGGAGTGGGACTGTGAGGGGGACATATGGTGAGGTCTGGTTTGCAGCTGCAGAGCCTGGGGCCATGCCTGGAGTGGAAGGTTGCATAGAGGTGGCTAATTATAACAGAATACCTTACTGCTGAGGCAACTCAAAGCAAAGAAGTAATCTGAGTGGTGTAGAGTGAATCAGGAAAGATTTCCTCAAATAGTACCCATGCTGGATGCTCTTCTCAATCAGATCTGGATTTTAAGCCTGGGAGCCAAAGTTTATACAGAAAGATAAAAATGGCTTCAATACTAGAATACTATGAAGGCAAGAATGTCCTCCTCACAGGAGCTACTGGTTTTCTAGGGAAGGTGCTTCTGGAAAAGTGGCTCAGGTCTTGTCCTAAGGTGAATTCAGTGTATGTTTTGGTGAAGCAGAAAGCTGGACAGACACCACAAAAGCAAGTGATGTCAAGTTCTTCGACAGATTGAGAGATGAAAATCCAGATTTTAGATAGAAAATTATAGCAATCAACAGCGAACTCACCCAACCTAAACAGGTTCTCAGTGAAGAAGATAAAGAAGCCATCATAGATTCTATCAATATTATATTTCACTGTGCAGCTACAGTAAGGTTTAATAAAAATTTAAGAGATGCTGTTCAGTTAAATATGATTGCAATGTGCTCGCTTCAGCAGCACATATACTAAAATTGGAACGATACAGAGAAGATTAGCATGGCCCCTGCACAAGGATGACATGCAAATTCGTGAAGCATTCCATAAAAAAAATAAAAATAAAAATGAAATAAAATAAAATATGATTGCAACATGACAGCTTATTCTCCTTGCACAACAAATGAAGAATCTGGAAGTGTTCATGCATGTATCAACAGCATGCCTACTGTAATCGAAAGGATATTGATGAAGTAGTCTATACACCACCTGTGGGTCCCAAGAATCTTATTGATTCTTAGAGTGGATGGATGACAGCCTAGTCAATAATATCATGCCAAAATTGATAGGAGACAGACCTAATACATACATATACACAAAAGCATTGGCAGAATATGTTGTGCAAGAAGAAGGAGCAAAGCTAAATGTGGCAATTGCAAGGCCATTGATTGTTGGTGCAAGTTGGAAAGAACGTTTTACAGGATGGATTGATAACTTTAACGGACCAAGTGGTCCCTTTTGTGGCAGGTAAAGGAGTTCTTCGGACAATGCATGCTGCCAACAATGCATTAGCATTCAGCATTAGAACATCTATGCATATGGTGGTCTAAATGCACAAAATATAATATATACTTAAGTCATCTCACTTTTATCAAGACATTAAACCATCTTAGATCAGAATGTGAAGTAAATTATAGTATATTTTATGTAACATTTTAATGTTTATGCTCATAGGACCTAGTGAACACACTGTGTTATGCCAGCTCAAATCTACAACAGCCACCAAAACCATGCCTTAATATATTGAGCCACAGAAAAAAGGTGTGGGGTGGGGACAGGAGTGGGAAAATAGGAACACTGACCAGTATAACTGTGCAACTCGGGAACATATTAATTAAACTATGCCCTAACATATAAATAATTTCTAATTCTAATGTTCACTGCAATGGAAGACATTTATTTGGACAGTAATACTAGCTAAGATGGTAGATATTTGCTTATTTACTGATGCAGAGAAATGCACTGTTGTTTCCATAGTAACAGCATGGTTAGCCATTTGTAGCACCATTGTAACTACAAGAGGAAAAAATATGGAGTACATAAAAATATAAATCTACAAAATTAAAAGATTCATTTTGCTATAGTTGGTTCCTGAATATAAAAATCCACATTTTCCTAATTCTGCTTCGGAGCAGGACTCTCCTAGGTGTTTGATTGTTTTTGCTTGTTTGTTTTCTGAGACAGAGTTCCTCTCCTGTTGCCCAGGCTGGAGTGCAATGGTGCAATCTCGGCTCACCACAACTTCCGACTCCCCAGTTCAAGAAATTCTCCTGTCTCAGCCTCTCGAGTAGCTGGGATTACAGGCTCATGCCACCACACCCAGCTAATTTTTGCATTTTTAGTAGAGACGGAGTTTCATCAAATTGGTCAGGCTGCCCTCGAACTCCTGACCTCAGGTGATCCAACCGCCTCAGCCTACCAAAGTGCTGGGATTACAGGCATGAGCCACCATGAACGGCCCTTTCCTAGGTTTTATAGAATTTGGTTTTCTATTGTTCCACATTTTATGATGACCGTTGTTATTTTCGAAATGTCCTTGGATGATCTCTATAATGTTGTTGTAATAATTAAACAAAATGAGACAATTTATAAGAAAGTGTTCTGTACACTGTAAAGAGCTACACAATTTCATCATTCTAATATTTTCAAATCTTGATAATAAAACTTTGGCCCTTCTTTTGTGAGTTACTAATTTATAATAAGGCTTCACATTAAAAATATGTTATTTAGTTTATTTAATTTTGAACCAGAAGCTGATGTCTTTAAAATTTTTTTCCTGGCCAGGCACAGTGGCTCACGCCTGTAATCCCAACACTTTGGCAGGCTAAGGAGGGTGGATCATCAGGTAAGAGATGGAGACCATCCTGGCCAACATAGTGAAACCCTGTCTCTACTAAAACTACAAAAATTAGCCGGGCATGGTGGCATGTGCCCCTAATCCCAGCTACTCAGAAGGCTGAGTCAGGAGAATCACTTGAACCTGGGAGGCAGAGGTTGCAGTGAGCCAAGATCATGCCATTGCAGTAGAGCCTGGGTGACAGAGTGAGACTCCAGCTCAAATAAATAAATAAATAAATAAATTTCTAAATGTTTAACTCTGGATTTATTTTTACACTAGAAAAACTAAAAGTTAATACATAGTTTACATGTAGAATGTAATGGAGGCAGTAAAAAAGTGAGGCTATGTGAGATCAGTCTTCTTAGGATAGAAAAAATTTAATTGAATCTCATGGTCCAAAGCCATGCAGTTTCTCAGATTTTTTCCTGGCAGAGCTGATCTAATGAAGTAGGCTTGAGTTAGCTATTTCTTCACGTGATGATTAAATTTAAAGAGAGTAACATTTTAACATTGCTTTATGTCTTTACTTAAGAATTTTTTAAAAATACAGTTGAATCTTCAGTATTTAATAATAATTTTTCTGCCACTATTTGAAAAGCATTGACAATTTTATGTGAGTCTTAGAGACATAAAGTTAAATGCTACTTTAATCTATAGTGGTTTTTCTCTGCCTGTTGATGTCAAGACATCTAGTCAACTTTCTCAACTAATAGAAAAACATTATATAAAAATTATTTACTTATTTATTTTTTATACTTAATTATTTATAACATGGTAGTACACAATAGTGGTTAAGCATCTAGTGTCTGACATGCCCTACCTGACTTCCAATCATAGCTCAGATGTTTACCATTTCTAAGATGGGGTGAATTACTTGTGCTCTCTGCCTCATTTTACAATATGCAAATTTGAAATTATCATTGGTAATTGGAGTAATTACTACTGGTAATTTGAAGGTTGAATAAGTAGAAGTGTGCAAAATAATTAGAAAGATATCTAGTATAAAAAAATACTCAGTAGGTATTATTTTTAGGACAACATTGATTTAAACATTTTTGTTATAATCATTAGAAAAATACACTGCTAAAGATGAAGAATACACACAGAAAAATAATATTATTCCTTAGAATAATTTTATTTTCTCTTATTAGAAGAAATGATTTACTTCTCATACTTGTCTATAACATGTCACACAACTAATATCTATTCCAGCCAATTGTGCACTTTTAATGGTAAAGAAATTTTTGATCACATATTTTCATTTGATTCTCATAGTATTTTTCCACAGTTCATTGTTTATTTTGACCTTATTTTCCTGTTTTTAATGTCTAATATTTCCTCATCAGTATATTGCATTTTCCAGAGTATTGTTAGCCAAGGCAAAGACTATACATTTTCTTTTTGATGCTTTGAGAGGTTACTCATTTTTAAGTAAATAGTTTGGCTTTTCCCAGATGCGATATCATGAAACTTTTCTACACTTGCACTTATTGGCCTTATGAAAATTATTGCTTCAGGTAATATACAGCAGACACTGGTAACAGTTGAATAATAAAGTAAAAACAGAATGATTATAAATAGTAAATTATTTTATGTCTCATAAACCTGGGTTTTAATTTTGGCTTCTGTCAATGATTAATTATATTAATAAGGGCAATCATCTGAAAACCTTTATCAATATAACTGTGATTAAATAAACCTAAACTTCAGAATACATGGAAAATAATGGTTTTTAAGTTGATAATATGTATAAATAATAAAGCACATTAATAAATAAGTAGAATTAATAACAACAATAATCATAGATACTTATGATTCTATAGAGCTTTGAATGCCTTTTGTTAAGCAGTTATATACATTTCTTCAAGCTAAATAAGTCAACAACCTATTATCAAAACATCAAAGAGTGTATTATCATCTTATAATGGCCAGAAATAAATTATTATTCAAGATTTTTAAAATATATATTGAGACCTCATCCTCATTTTATGTGTGGATCCCACGGTGATGTGAAAGATTTTATTTTGCAAGCAAACTAACTAACCACTGAAGCCAGGGAAATGGGATTCTTTGACTTCTAAGTCCAAGGAATCAGGCCTGCCTACTCTTTTTTTTATAATAGAAAGAAGTAGCTTAAGGCCCTTCTCCAACTCATTAAAAAATGGATTTTCTATGGCAAACTGAGATTCTGCTATCCCAAATAGAGAAAGTGACGTTGGTTGATTAATAAAATATATATCCACTACCTATGGAAAATTTCAGATAAGGTATTAGATCAACCATTTGGTAACTAATTTAAAAAACATTTTTTAAAATGTTACTTTTTATCTACAAGACTTAAGGGTCTGAGTTCATGGTGGCAAGTTAATTGCTGCTCCCAACTGCCTTGAAATTGCCCCAAATAGCTGAATATTAAAGGAAAAAAAAGTGTGAATTACCTATCTTCTAAATATTGCATCAGGATTTAGCACCCAGGCACCTCCCCACCCACTGTCCTGTTGCTATTGACAATTTATTTAATAGTAATTATAACTACTCCTACCTTTGCAGCTGCTCTTAGAAAATTCTAGCTATTGTTCTGATTTATCTGTCTATTGGTAGATCAACTGATTGATTGATCAGTTTCCTGATAACAGCTCAATGAGAAAGAAACTGTCATTATTCTCAGGTGAGTGAAAGGAGACACGAAGAAGGCAGGCAATATCAGCCTGAAACTGCACAGCTGGTACGTGTTGGAGACAGGCTTCCACTCAGAGTGAGACTCACAGACACTGCCGTCTGCAACACCAACCTCCAAGCTATTCTGCCTACTTTAGCTACAGAGTTTGGGAACTGGGAGGTGAGAAGAGTAATTTGTTATGGAATTGGTCTGCCAAGGAATTTGGGGAAAAGTATACAATAATATGTTCACAAAACATTTTTATCACAGTGTCTCTATTTGTCAAGACACTACAGAGAGGAGATGAGTTCAGAAAAGAATTCACCACTTTGCAAGAAAGCAATATTAAGAGTCCAACATTTTTTTTTGAAGTGTTGGAGGAGGCAACTTTCTTATTCCCAACTAGTTAAAACCAAAACTGAGAAAAACTTTGATCAGTAAAAGCAGACTGAAGCCCATCCTTCTGTGGAGAATTAAATTAAAAGGATGATCAATATACCTGCTATCCAAAAGCTTTAAGATGCCCCACAATAGAAGTCCATCTAAGTGTGTGGAATGAAGTGTATTCTTTCAATTGGACAAAATTGTTCAGTGAAAAGAGGACAAAGTTATGGCTATATCATAATACTTAACAAGTTTTAAATACTTTCAATTAATTTTAGAGAAGGCAAAATGATTAGATTAAATTGACAGTTCTAGGAAGGGGGAGATCCAGCACTCAGACAGCCAGTCTGACCAACATGCATTCTTGTGAAGTTTCAAAACTAAAACACATACCAACATTATGCATGCTACCATAAAAAGAATGAAGATTGTATTACATCTAATTTCACATCAACAACATAATTTGGCAAAAGAGAATAAAATAATGGTTTCAGAAATCTAAGCAAAAGATATTCTGGATCTAAGATTTGGTATTCCATCAAAATGTCCACCAAGTAAGAAGAGAAAGGAAACAATTTCAGACATACTAAGACTCAGAAATTTTACTTCTTTCACAGTGTTGCTTAATGAAAAAGTCAAAAAAGAATGCATTCTGTAAGAGAAAAAAAAAAAACAATCAATATTCCCAACCAGTTAAAACCAAAACAGTTAATACACCAGCCAAAATGCATTCTATTTCAGAGTGTGAAGAATAACAGCACTCTAATAAAAGTCATGCACCTCTCCTAGAAAATGACTGTTGAAATTGAACAAAATTTCACAAGTTTCTCAGAATAAGTTTTCTGTAAATCAGTAAATTTTCTGAAGTACAGTACAGAATCTGGGTGTGGTAGGAATGATAGATGAGCAAATTATTCTTCTGTCAGTGAGAAAAAATAAACACAATTAATAAATCTCATGGGTCTGAGAATCTGTAAAAGACAATCCAGATAAAAAAGAAAGCATTGACATGACATAATTTTAGTTATTCATATAATTCAGAAAATGTTGTGAATCTGATCATAATGTTTTTAATATTTAACTGCTAACAGCAGACTTTGCTGAGAAATAATTTTGAATCTTTTTAAATTGGTCCAGTCCTCTAGCTATACTTGTACATTTAAGACTTTATAAATGCTATTATTAGTTTTTAATTATTTAAACAAATCTTGAAGCAAAACATAAGTTACAATTACAGAACAGAATTTTCATATGTAAACCTTAGCAATAGAAAAGGGAGGGTATACAGAAGTTTGAAGATAAATAAGAAATCAGTCAACTGAGGATCTTAAGTTGATCTTAAGTTAATAGATCAATAAATACAAGATACATTATTTAAAATTAATAATTAAGCAAAAATGTATAGAAAACAAAGTCAATATAAATCTATTAACCAAAAATTCTAAAGCATGAAGGAGAAGTCAAATGAACTGTGTAAGAGTGATGTGATTATATTTTATAAGAAAATAACTAAGAATAAAAAAAATTAGAATACAGTAGGCAAGTGAGACATTGGGATAGTATATTAGTTTTCTAAGTCAACCCCTAAAAGTATCACTAATCAGGTTTCTCATAATCTCCTTCTCAGGCTCAAGAGTTCAATAATTTTCTGTAATGGTTTATAGAACTCAGGAAACACTTTATTCAAGCTTACAAGTTTATTATAAAGGATATTGTAGAAGATACGAATGTACAGCCTGCTTAAGAGGTATATAGAGCGAAGTCCAGAAGGGTCCTCATAGAGTAACTTCTGTCCCTGTGGAGCTGGAGTGCACCACCTTCCTGGCAAGCGAATGTGTTCACCAACCCAGAGGCTCTTCGAATCCAATAAATTAGGAATCCGTGTAGAGGTTTCATTCATGGGAGCATGATGGATTTATTCAATCTCTAACCCTATTCCCCTTGCCAGAGGATGTGGGGGTAGGACTAAATGTTTCTGGCTTCTAATTATGGCTTCGTCTTTCTGGTGACCCGCCCCCACCCTGAAGCTGTCTGGGAGCCCACCAAGAGTTGCCTCATAAAAATGAAAAGGTTCCTGTTACCCAAGAAATTTCAAGGAACTTAGACGATCTGGGTAAGATGCTTGTATCACTCCCATCACTCAGGAAATTACAAGAGTTTTAGGAGTACTGTATAAGCAACCAGGTACAGAGATCAAATATGCATATCTTATTGTGTCACATACCTGTAATCTTTCTAGCAGATCTTTCTAGCCCAGCCTTATCCTTGATGTTCTTGTCCCAAAATTCTTTGCAACGTAAATATGCTGGTAATTTTCGAAGTCTTCAAGCTTTGGTTCCTTTTTGCCAAACAGTTCTTCAATTTATCTCTCTCCTCATTTAGTTTGCTATAAGCAACAAGGAGAAACCAGTACACACCGTCAATACTTTGTTTAGAACTCTTCTTAACCTAGTTATTCATGTTTACCATTTAAAAGTTCTATTTTTCACAAAATCCTCAGACACAACTCAGCCAAGTTCTTTGCCACTTCATAACCGGAATCACCGTTCCCCCAATTCTCAATATCACATCTTCATTTCTGTCTGAGACCTCACCACAAGCATCTTTAACATTTATATATCTACTGATATTCCATTCATGATTATATATGCATTCTCTCTGAAAATAGAAGCTTTCGCTGCAGCTGTCCTTTTTTTCTGTGTACTCAGCAGAACTGCCCTTAATGTCCATATTTCTACCAACTTTCTTTCGGGCAATGTAGGTTTTTCTTCCTAACATGCACCTCGGTATTCTTCCGGCTTCTGTCACCTCGTTCCAAAGCCATTTCTACATCTTTAGGTTTTTGTTACAGGATGACCTCACTCCTGGTATCAACACATGCATTTATTTGCTAAGACTGCAGTAAGAAAGCACCACAATTCTGGAAGGCAGCAGTCTGAGATCACGAAGTTGGAAAGGTCACTTTCTATTGAGGCCTCTCTTTTGGCTTTCACAGACTGTGTATCTCCTGTGTGTCTCCATGGTTATCATGCTTTACCCATCTCTGCCCTAATTGTCTTTTCTTATAAAGACACCAGTCACGTTGGATATCAGAGCCTACTTTAATGACCTCGTTTTAACTTAAGTATACCTATTTAAAGACCTTATTTTGAAATACAGTCACATTCTGAGGTTATGGCTATTAGGATATAAACATATAAATTTGGGGAGAACACATTGTAGCCTACAATACAGGGCTACTTTAGAGTTTCGCAGTGATTATCAGATATCTGTTCAATATCCATTATTTTCTTAGTGAAAGAACCACAGTTTTATTACAACGGGCAATATTCCTAGTTAAAGATTACAGTTTTATGACTCTATTGTAGGTAAGTTTGGCAAATACACATATTAGGAGATGTTAACTGTAAATTTCAATTGCCATTTTGAGAACAGCTGTTTGCTTGAAGATGGAAGTCAGTTAAATATATTGTGCCTAAAAGATAAAAGTGTCTGAGGTCTCAATAGGTAGCTGTCATACTATCCCTGGAAAACTGATAACTTGAGATAAATTTGGTATAATTATTCTGAATACACACCTCATGATATAGTAGCTTACAACAAATACTTATTTCCTGTTCACTGGTTGGCTGGTGGACTGTATTTTCACTAATCTGAGCTGGGAGTCAGCTGGACTTGAGACTTTCAAGTCTACTCTGTCTTCATTACAGAATCCAGGCTAAAGGATCAACAGCTTCCTAGTCTGTGTTCTTCTGACTGGGGACAGAGGAGATGTACAGAGAGCTGTGGAAAGTTTCTAGACTTCTTTAAGACTTTTCTTGGAACTGACATAGTAGAATTTCCACTTATATTTTATTGGTCAAAGCAAGTCATATAAAAGTCCGAGTGATGAGGCACTGAAAAGTTAGAAACAAAGGGATGCAAAATTCTATTCCAGGAAGAGAGGAAAACATTCAGAACAATATCCACAAATAATTCAGTATTCCACAGTTGTCTAACAACCTGCTGTTTATAATAGAAAAAAATGTCTATTTTGTTTAAATTCCTGTTACTTGTGATGTTTGTTACTAGTATCCTGGTACAATTTTAACATACCCAGAGCTACAGTTTTTTAAATTTCATTTGTTAACTCTTCTGTGTTAACAAGTTATTTTATGCTTTACATTTTAACTTTCATAACTGTAATGTTAATGTAAAAACAGCCTTTTTGAATCCAAAAACAAAATTTGAACTAATTTGTAGATGCCAAATTTGTCTGTGGGTTTAACCAGACAAGAGTTTAGGAGATTCTATGTTGAGGGAAAGAAGATAGCAGGCATAAGACTTGGTTGTAGACATCTAGAAGAATCTGCAAAACAGTAGCTGCATGTCAGCAAAAGACCAACAGATGTGAACAACAACGGCATAACAGAGGTAACAGGCTGCCAGGAGCTTTGTGAAAACAAATTCATGACACCAATTGACTTATTTAGCATGAGAAAAATCAAGATTTTCACACTTGAGAACATATTTAAATTAGCCAACCAAATAAATGTATGTAATATAACAAGACAATTTTTGGAAGCCAGGGAACCTATATTTTTCACTTGCGGAGATCAAAAAATTCTGCCTAAGTGAGGGTTGTATACTTTGTGAATGAGTGAGTATATGAATGAGTCAGAGGGGCAAGTCTTTTTGAGTGTTCTTTGTAACTGAGTAAAACAGTGGGGTCAATATTTTCTTGTGTTAATGTAAGTAGATCTGCCATTAATACTAGGCAAAAAAGGAAATAATATATGAAGTTTCTCATATTTGATACATTACAGTAAATTATTCTGAGTGAATTTTAAACATTAATAATTTTGAAAAGTAAATTTAATTTACTTCAAATATATCAGAACTATACAGTTTAAAATTCATGAAAACTGAGTTTACATTTATTGACAAAAATAAAAACCACAGAATTTTTGAATCAGCAAAATTAGTTTCATACTTCAGTGATAATTCTATGTGAACAGTCTTTCCCAAGAGATGAATTAATGTATGTAGCCTATAAAAGTTGCCTTGTGAGAGTGAGATAATTCTATAAATAGACAAAGAAGTTTATAATTAAATAAAAGTAACCTTTCATAGTGTATTGATACTGCATGACTAATAATTGCCTACTCTATTTGAAGAGTGGCAAATACTATTCTGTTTTTGAATATGGAAATAGATCCAACTTGGAATTGTAAAACAGAATGGTAAGAATATAGGTAGAAACAGTTAGATAAAATTGTTGTTTTCTATATTGAATATTTTTTTTCGTGGATGTAGTCATCATTGCATTTTCATCCAAACATGCTGTAAAATTTGGATGTGTTTTACTAATTATTATTATTAGTTTTACTAATAATCATTACTACATTTGAAATAAGATTAAATTAGCATCGGAAGGCAGTCTAAAATTGTACTACAAATTCCCTAAAAGGAAAATGTTCTACAGTGTCTGCTTCATATGGGGACTTATACTATCTAAAATGTATCTCATAGGAAACACATTTAAAAATATATGTTGAGACAATTATGTTAATATTTGACATGTAATACAAATATATAATCAGCATTATAAATTTATAAAGCTTTTTCAGAAATCTGTGTCACATTTTTTCATATGATTTTCTCTTTCCGTATTCTACCTATTAAAACATAGATAACATTCAATACCTTGGTTAAGTATAATATTTTAAGTGAAGCCTTCTGTGACTATAAAAGGTCATTAAATTTCTTCCTCCTATGAATTTTATATATTTGCACATCTCACTTAATTCCTACAATAAATCTATCCCCTTTGCTAGACATAAACACCTTCCACTTTGTTGATAAGAAAATACTTATAGAAATCATAGAACTTTATCATTCAACAACAACAAAAAGTATGTGTTAAAGGTTGCTTTTATTTAAGCCAGTGTCAATTAAAATTCTAGTCCTTTCTACCATCCTAAACTGCGGTGTTACTTCTCTCTCTCTCTGGAAGCTCTTATGCTTAATGAATTGCCTTCTAGTTCCATGTAAGTATATCATTTTCAGTAATTTATTGATGTGTTCTCTGTGAGAAGAAAACATATTTTGCAGTATCTATAGACCCAGCACTCAGCAATTTCCTGACATACAGTAGGTGCCAAATGAATATTTATTAATCTGACCTGGAAATAGACTCCATTTGTCAGGGCTTGCTGCCCTATTTAATCTATGGAAAAGTGTCTTTCGCATTTTTTGAAAATTTTCCAGGAAATAAATTGCTTTTGAATACTCACATTATTCCAGTTTGATATGCTTGGAAAGATTATGTGAAGCCCTGTAACTAATATAATCAAGGTGGTGTGACTTAAAAGATTCACTGACTTGTAGAGCTTAAGAAAGCATTTGGCAACCTTAACTTAGCTCACTGATAGGAACTAACACGTTTAATAGTTCTGTCAGAATGCCTAGGTACTTCTCTGAGAGATGCTATGAGAATTTTTATACATCAGCTGTAGTAGATACAATTTATTGTTGTGTCCTTCATGTCTTAAAATGTGTAACTGATACTGATCTTCAGGGATTGTTATCAGTTGTATTCAATGGCCATTACCATGTATTTGGGAAATACAAAAAGAGCATCTTTAAGTACAGTGGAACACCACAGTGCACGGCATATCGAGTCATTTACACTTTTTGGCAGCTTCCTGGAGTATAGCAGTGTTGTTTCCTGCCATTAACAGATGGAGTCTCCATGTGAGAACTGTCACTGTAAAACCTGCAATATGTCAGGTTAAAGATTAAGTGAAATCAATGTTGGACGGTGCTATCATCTTATATATTAAAATTGTACGTAATGTGCCAATTATAAGCTTCGTGAACTTACTTATTTAAAAAACAAGATTTATGGCAAAAACTTCAATATAGATAAGGCACATTACGGAAACAAACTTATGTCCCTGATGTGAGTGACAGATGCTGTGGAAGCCGCACAACGTCGCACTTCTCTGCTTTTCAAGTTAAAGATGCACAAAACAAGAACGTTTTTATGGGTTGCCGTTAAGGGTGATGAACCAAGATGTTGACAGCTTTTTAAAATGTTTTAAGTGCATATAATCGTGTGCATTAACATCAAGAATTTTTCTTCCCGCTTTTTCCAGATAAATATGGGGCTAAGATACCTATTTTTGTACTTAAGTTTAGATTCATACATAATTATGAAAAGGATGTTATTGCCAAATTAGACTCAGTTCAGAGATTTTGCCCATTATTTTCATGATCCAATAAATAGACAAAGGATAAACAGGGAGAAGTCAGATTGATTCCTTCCTTCACATGTCAGACATAAGCTCGTTGGCCCTAAGCAATGTATGAGGCCTCTAACAGGGGACACAGGTGAGTTACTACATACATTGTAAAACAGCTCTACTTTGTATCCGAGACTTTGTAGACTTTGTATAGCTTATTGTAATATGCTACCAAAAGCCATACCTCATCAATTCCTATATCCTAGATTTGCTTCGCCTAGGCAATGTGAAACCAAGGACATCCTGCTCAATGCATTTTCTAAAAATTCCTCTTCATCTAAAATATAATTTGCCTGTTTATAGGAGATTGATCATTAGCAGCTTTGTAAAAAAAAATTAAGTTGGGTTATCTGCTTTCATTCCTTTCAGTAGCACCTTCCATCAGTTAATCAAGAAAGGAAGACATTAAAGGCCAAGTGTATTACCTTCTTCTCCAACCATCAGCAAGTCAGTGATCAATTTTGTATAAATTCTGTGATTAGGCAAAAAAGAAAGCTACTACCTTTGATAAAGGGTCAAAAATCTATGTATTCAGCAAACAGAAACAAGGCAAGAAAAACTATATTAAATGTTTAAACACCTATGTTTATTTAATTAAATTTAAAAGAAATAAAATGGTTACAGATTAAATATTTGATAAGGTTTTCAATATCCATGATGCAAACATACTTATATAGAGTGATGTCACATTCTCATAAAATCATTATAATTTTCAGACAATAACAAAAATGTAATTTATAGAACAACTGTGGCAATTGAGTCAGATAGTCTGAGGAAATGATTCAAGGGAAAAAATTTCCAAGTACCAGACAGGCACTTAATTTGTAGAAGCAATTAAGAAGTTAATCAGACCTCATCCTCTCATTCATATTCCACAGACCTTGAAAATGTGCAATTTGCATTCCTTATTGAATAATAGTAAAGTGTTTGCATTTACCTTGGCAGCGTACAGAGCTGGCGTCATAGATAAGCAACCAGTGCAGTCACACAAAACCCCGATGTAAAAAGAGTTTAATGCTCTGTGGTTGCCGTCTTGAAATTCACAATCATTTTATCTTTGAATGTGTGCTTTGTATGTGAAGTCAGATGAGACAAGGAAGCATATGCCAAGGCGTGGAGTCTGGGCTCATACATGGCTATTCCACACTGCCTCCCTCCGCTCCTGGGTCTGCTTCTCAGCTGCCTATTTCCTGACTTTTGGTACTCCACACCCTGCCCAGCTCCCTCCTCCATCAGCAGCCTGTGACTCTGCCACTCTCTTCCCCAACTGGAGTCAGGGTGTGGGCTTAGGGAAAGTTGGGACCATCTTGGTGGGGAGCAAGGGAGTATCTGAGAGCACCACCCCACATTCGTCAGAAGAATAGATGGGAGCCTCTTGTCTACACCCACACCAGGTACCAATTGTGTGCATAACACAACATACTAATCACAGGAAGCAGTTGCCAAATTGAAGGCTGTCCTTCAGAATGACAACAAAAATAAAGTTGGGATTATCAAAACCTGAAAGCTTGGTTAAGAGACTTCAAAATTCTAAAACATAGGCCTCAGAGGTGTCATCTAGCTGGTAATGGTGTCTGTGGAGACCAGAGGAAGGGCTTAATAGATATGAGATTCAGGTCAGGACAAGGGCCATTGCTAGGGGGAAGCTTATAGGACCAGCAAGTAAACTGGAAGAAGCAAGACTTTTTCTCTTTTTGGTCTTCAAGTCTCCATCTGAAGCCACCAAATAGCAAAATCTAATGGGGAAACCTCTGTCAAAGGAGAAAGGTGATGTGAGCTTTGAGGTGAACAAAACCTTGATCTCTAAACTCAATGACCTTACTCACGCTTGCAAGGATTGCTGTAATGTTTCATTAACTTTTGCTAGTGGACATGGAAATATTAACAGGTGACCTATAAATAGATTGTCCCATACCAAAGATATAAGAACAAACTAATTTCTCCATAATAATTAGGACCAGTTATGCCCGCCCACAAAATAACCTCCTTCTTTGCCTTTGACCAGTAATACAGGAGACTAAAATTAATAAGTGTGCCTCTTAACTTCAGGTTCAATGTACATCTTATAATTAATGACATAAATGAGGCTTCCATAATCCATTCCAAAAACGTGTATATATGGCAAACAATTTGAATATCACAAATTTAAGCCCATTGATAAACTCTTTGTTCTGTTAAATAGTATGTAAATATTTAGATCTGAATGTTGTGTTAGTTTTCTTTTTTTTTTTTTTAATGGTCTAGATATAAATTTTATCAGCTAAAGTCTTATTGTTAAAAATGTTTTTATTTTCATGTTGTTTTATTATTATAGTAGCTATGTTTGCCATTTGACTGTGTATTTCTGTATTCGTCCATTATTACACTGCTAGAAAGAACTGACTAAGACTGGGTGATTTATGAAACAAAGAGTTTTAATTGATTCACAGTTCCACAGGCTTAACAGAAAGCATGACTGAGAGGCCTTAAGAAACTTACTATCATGGCAGAAGGCAAAGGAGAAACAAACATGTCTTACCATGGTGGAGCAGCAGAGAGAGAGAGATTGAGGGGAAAGTGACACACACTTTTAAACCATCAGATCTTGTGAGAACTCACTCACTATCATGAGAACAGCAAAGGGGAAATCAGCCCTAAAGATCCAATCACCTCTCACTAGGCCCCTCCTCCAATTCAGCATGAGATTTTTGCAGGGACACAAATCCAAACCGTATAGATTTCTTGCTCTGTTGCCAACCTGGAGTGCAGGGGCAGGATCTCGGCTTACTGCAACCTCTGCCGCCTGTGTTCAAGCAATTGCCCTGCCTCAGTCTGCCAAGTAGCTGGGACTGACTACAGGCGCCTCCCACCACGCCCAGCTAATTTTTTGTATTTTAGTAGAGATGGGGTTTCACCATGTTGGCCAGGCTAATCTCCATCTCCTGATCTTGTAATCCACCCACTTTGTCATCCAAAAGTGCTGGAATTATAGGCCTGAGCCATCACGCTGGCCTTTACTGCTTAAAAATATTAATCATGGTTATTTAAGTATCATGCTAAAAATACTTTTTACCTACTGATATGAATTTGAATCTGTGTCTCCACCCAAATCTCATGTTCAATTGTAACCCCCATGTTGGAAGTGGGGCTTGGTGGGAGGTTGCTCGATCGTGGTGGCGGATGTTTTATGAATGGTTTAACACCATCCCTTTGGTGCTGTTTTCATAACAGAGTTGTCACAAGATCTGGTTGTATAAAAGTGTGTGGCACCTTCCTCCTCTCTTGGTCCTGCTCCTGCTATGGATGATGGCTGCTCCCACTTTGCTGTCTGTCATGAGTGAAAAGCTCTCTGAGCCTTTGCCAGAAGCTGATGCTGCCATGCTTCCTGATAGAGTCTTCAGAACCATGAGCTAACTAAACCTTCTGTCTTTCTTTATAAATTACCCATTCTCACACAGTCTCAGGTGTTTCTTTATAGCAGTGTGAGAACAGATACCTACATTGTCTCTCATAATGTTTCATTTATTTACCCTAATAATATTTTTTCTTTTAACCAAATGTTGACAATACATAATTTTATAATTCAGATATCTATAGTTTTAATATTTTAATTAAATATTTTAATATTTTGATATTGATGAAACAAATATAATTTTAAATTATAAGCTACTGCCAGTACTTGTAGATAAAACTAAAGGATCTCTCAAGAATTTAGAAGTTAGGAGAGAGATTTGCTTTCTATGTGAGATCTATAATATCAGCAAAACAATGTATTAGTATGATTGCTGGGCCACAGTGTAGTATTAAATACTCTAAGTAACTCTTTTATGTAAACCTCAGAGCACAAAATTCAAATTCAAAACTCTTCAAATATCACATTCAACACATCTACTTTGGATCACTCATCATTGGCAACATTTAGCTCAGTTATAGGTAAAGTAGTAGCGATGGAACCCAAATAGCTTTATCTAATTTTCTCTAATCTTATTAGCTAATGAAGAAGAATACTCCTCATAAAAATCTTAATGAATGGAAGGGACATATTTTTGTAGTACATTTGATAAATAGTGAAGTGATCTGTCAAATATAAATGACACTCTGCTCAAGTCTTCCTAAATCTCTCACTATTGGTCTCATGACAAAATGATTTTATTTCCATTGAGTGAATTTATTGGGCTGTCATATTATCTCTGTTGAGTCAAGGTCTTTGGTTATTCAATTTTAAAAAGATAAACTATCTGAAGAATTCAGCATCAGTTCCCTAAAAAGTCACAGAAATAGGACAGAGAGTTCATACATACCCAAACCCAGTTTGGACTATTATTCACATCTTACATTAGTATGGTACATTTCCCATAATTATTGAACAAATACTGATATATTATGTTAACTAACATTCAAATTTTATTCAGATTTTGTTCGTTTTTTCCTGCTATTCTTTTTCTTATTCAGGCTCTCATCCAGAAAATCACATTACTTTTATTTATTGTGCTCCTCTCAGCTGTGATAGTTTCTCAGACTTGTCTTGTTTTTGATGACCTTGACAATTTTGAGTATTATCAGTTGAGCTGCTTTTAGAATGTTCCTCCATTGAGAATGATCTGATGTTTTTCTCATGATTAGACTGGGGTTATGGGTTTGGGTGAGGAAAACCATACAAATAATGTGCTATTTCATGATATCATATAAAGGAAACATACTTTCAGTGTGCATTAGCATTTTGATTGTTAATCTTCATCAACTGGCTAAAGTAGTGTTTTTCAGATTTCTTTAGTATAAAGTTACTCTTTCTCCTCACTGTCCATTCTGGACTATTTGAAACAGTCACTATGTAGAGTTTCTACTTAAAGAGTACAATGCAGGCATGCTATAATAGCATATTTCCAATTTTCTTTTTCTGTCACTTGTGACATTTCACTTATCCATAAGTAAAAAATCATTTGACATATTACTATTAATTTAAAGTTATCTTTTAGATCACTTAGGAATAAGTTAACATAAAATAATGTGATATCTTTATTTAGTCCTCTGATGTTCTTTGTAATCCTCCTCTGATGTTCTTTGGTTCTTGCTTCAGAGCCAAGTTTCTAAACTGTATTATTTCATTTTTTCTTAAATTATTTAACCAATTTTTTAGTGCACATCTGCTTATGATGAATTACCTCAGCTTTCAATTGTGAATGTCTTTATTCGTTTGAAACTTTGAAGGATAATTTTGCTGGATATAGAATTTCAGGTTGGTGTTTTCATTCATTATTTTATTTCTGGCAAAACTTTAAAATTTGACTCCACTTTCCTTTCTCTTGCATGGATTCAGACAAGAAGTCTGCTGTAACTCTTATTCTTCCTCTTCTATAAGTAAGGTAGTTTCCCATTCACCACCCCAGCCTCTTTTGAGATTTTCTCTTTGCTTTCGGTTTTCTGAAGTTATATTTTGTTACTAGCTATGTTTCTTTTGTTTTTTTATTTTGCTGGTTGTTCTCTAAGCTTCCTGGATCTGTGGTTTGGTATCTGTCATTAATTTTAAAAAGTTTTCATTCATTATTAATTTAAATATGACTTCATCTTCTTTCTTTTTTTCTGTTTTTGCCTCTCTCTCTCTTATTATTATTTTTTTCTCATCTAGTGTTCTAATTGCAGGCATGCTACTCCTTTTGATATCATTTATTGGATATTGTATGTTATTACTGCTTTTCATGTGGGAATGTTTCTATTTACATATCTTCTGGCTCACTAATTCTTTCTTCAGACACGTCATGTCTACTGATGAGCTTTTCAAAGGTTTTTCTCATTTTTGCTACTGTTTTTGAGTTCTAGGACTTTTTTTTAAAACGGAGTCTTGTTCTGTCTCCCAGGCTGGAATGCATTGGCATATTCTTGGTTCACAGCAACCCCGGCCTCCCAGGTTGAAGCAAGTTACCTTTCTCAGCCTCCCTAGTAGCTGGGACTACAGGTGTGTACCACCACGTCAAGCTAATTTTTGTATTTTTAGTACAAATGGTGTTTCACCATGTTGACAAGGCTGGTTGTGAACTCCTGACCTCAGGTGATTTGCCTGCCTTGACATCCTAAAGCACTGGGATTACAGGCATGACTTATAGGACTTTATTTATTTACATATTTATTAGAATTTCTATCTCTCTACTCACATCATCCATATATTTTTTCTCATTAAATATTTTTCCATTATTTCTTTTAACATAGTAATTATATTTATCCTACATTATTCATCTTATAATTTCAATATCTGTGTAATATCTGAGTCTGGTTGTCAGGGTTGCTTTTCTCTTCAGATAATATTTTTTCTCGTCTTTTACCAAGCTTTGCAATTTTCTCCAAAAACCTGGACATAATGTATTGAGTAGTGGGTAATGACATAAATAGGCATTTAGGATGAAGTTTTATGTTAATCTGGATAGGAGCTGGGTTGGGTTAAAAGTTTTTTTTGTAGCTGTAGGTGCTAAAATCTTTAAATTCTGCTAGTGTTCTTTTTTGGGTTTTCTAATGATTTCTTCTCAGACAGAGCTGTGTCTTTTTGCTCTTTTACCTATAATCCACTGTTATTATACTGGTATTTTATTCTATTTGGCTGTGAGGTGTGTAAGTGGGGAGGGATGCTCTATAATTATAAAAATAAGTCTCAGTATTTTGATGAGCCTCCACAAGTGTTTCACTTGAGATATCATTTCCTGCCTTATCCCTAAGGCCACTTTCATTTCCTCACTACAGTGTTCACAATTTATTTCATTTAAGTCTTTCCCCATCTTTTCTATGTTTTCCCCAATGTCTTTCAGAAATTTCTGCAAAATGCTATTCATTTAACAGAAAATAATAAAAATAATGAAGAGATCCAGAACCACAGTATAAATGGTAATTCCTGATAAAGAGCTGCTTCAGTTTTGGATAAATGATTTTCACCATCCTTAAGAATTCTAAGCCAAGGTAGTACAATAGAAATAATGTCTCTGAAAGCCACAATTCTGTTCTATCAATTAGCAGACTTGTATGAACTATTAAACATTATGGCAGATTGCTATGGATATTTTTCTAACAATAAGTCATGTTTCAATGGATGTACCACACTCTTAACTTCTGTTTCTTACCATTGCACAGAAACCTGCACTCAAGCAGGGCTCTCAGATGAACAACCAGAACCAATGCTGCAATTTCTTATTTCACAGGATTGAAATTATCAGTCACTTTTAAGATACCCAATTTTTGTAATATTTACAATGTCACGAAATTTCAAATATCAAATAAAAATGTAACAATTCTAATGGAGGACAAAAGAATCATGACTATTTTATTCATAATTGCATTATCTCCAACATTTTTCAATTATTGATACATCAGTGAATTTTCCAAAGACATATGACTTAGAAATTCATTTTAAATTGAGGTGCAAAGAACCTAAAATATAGATACATAAAGCAGTGAGATCAATAATATTACAAAGCACAAGTTCTACATGAGAAGGATATTGAGGTTATATAGGTCTTATTTAAATGAGGGGGAACTGTTTCAGAAAAAGGTACCTGGATCTTCCAAAGTTAATTCAGGAAGATAGCAACACCCCATGACATTCTTATCCACTTCTAATTGATACAGTAGTTAACATATCAAACAGAATACGATACCATTTTCATCCCATTTAGGAAATTTATCTTTTATACAGATTATCAAGATATCTGGGGCTTTATCAAATCTGAAAGTTTATCCACAACCCACTCATAAAAGAACTAGGTTTTATTTCTGGCCTGGGGTTTTAAGGTAAGCAATCTGTTTTTAAATTTTCTTTTCTTTTCTACTCAGTCTTTCAAATAGCTTGTGTTCAGTTGTCACTTCAGGATATATTTTTGTCTTATTTTATAATTGGTCAGTCAATCAAGGTGATCCAATTCAGTGACCACTCTCAATGTATGTTGAACCAGCAGGAAGTGTCCAATGTAACAGCAGATATGGTATCAGTAGATTTTGATACTGCTCTGTAGGAGGCTAATGTCACTCTCGAATCACAGAGTTTAGAAGGCTATGCAATATTTCCCTGTGAGATGGCAGGTTTTTGTCAGTTCGTTGCAACCATTTTGAAAATCAGGCTGCTATATAGCCTTGCATGATTTTGCTGATTAGACTGTGTCAGTCGCCTGTTTTCAACGTTCCTTCTGCATTTTTCTGAGAGGCTAACAGCATGAGTAAAAGCAAAACAAGTATCTCCATTTTCTTTCATACCAAATATAAGTTCCTTGGGCTCCTCTGGTAAGTTTTCACTGTAGCCTCTATAAAAGGCATTTGACCAAATAAGTAACACCAGTAGTGAAGTCACTCTCATCAGCCCAGGCACAGCAGCATTTCTGGTCAAGTCCATTACAGGGACAATGTGGGGGGCCTTTGGCCAGGCCTCAGATGATAAAAGTTGTCATTTACCAGAAATCACATGGCTGGACTTTCCCAACTGTAAACAACTTGCAGCTGCCTCTATCTTTCCCAACCGTAAACAACTTGCAGCTGCCTCTATCTTTCCAGGCTGAGCTTCCTCGGCCTCAAGATTTCCTCGGGCTGCCCCTCCTCCCTCACCTCCCAGTTACTTGCAACACTTGCGGCTCCTCCCTTGTTTACCAGTTCCTTGCAGCTGCCTTTATAAGCTGCTTTCCCCCGCTGAATAAAAGAGACTTGATCAGAGTCCTGTCTTGTCTCCATTCTTTGCGCCTCCTGTCCCTCTTTTCATCCCCACTCCCTCTCCCTCGTCCCAGTTGTTGTCCTGCAGGTCGGGACAGTTTGGCACCCAATGTGGGGCGAGGATACGAGGGGCCCAGTGAGGGATGTCGTCAGAAGCGGCCGAATCAGAAAAATTGAGTAGTCCAGAAAGGAGACAACGCGGGAGCCTGCCGCAGTCTCATATTCTGGTAAGTGGACGACGATATTATGGGACAGGAAATCAGTCAACATGAAATGTTCATAGAAGGACTTAATAAGGCTTTAAAGGCTTGAGGAGTAAAGGTTAAGGTTAAGCAACTGTGTAAAAACTTTGACTACATAAAGGACCTTTGTCCCTGGTTCCCACAAGAAGGGACCATCGATGAAAAAAGATGGAAAAGGGTAGGGGATGCCCTCAGAGATTTTTATAAGACCTTCGGGCTGGAAAAGGTCCCTGTAACTGCCTTCTCTTACTGGAATCTGATAGATGAAATTATCTCCCAGAGACTTTCAGATCCACTTATTGCTAATGTTATCACACAGGGAGAAAACTGTTTGCAGGGTCCTGACGGTGCAGCTGCCGCAGGCCTTCAACAAAATCTACAGCTTAAGGACCAAGACAAAAAGAATGTTGCAAATAATTCAGAGGAAGTTAATTTAATGTCCTTTGATAGTGATACTGATAAGGAGGAGACAAGGGAAGCGACCGTTAAGGCCCCTTCCATGTTCAACTGTTTTTGGGAAATTGCTACAATATTAGCTGCCTGAGCAAACCTTTAATGAACAATTCTTTTGATATAGACCTAGGAAGCATACAAGAATCCTGCAATTGCTCAAAATACATTAATTACTCTCAGGAAATCTTCTCTCCAAAAGGGCAAGTCCTTGTATGCGGGAATAGCCTTGCTTATACCTGTCTCCCAACTAATTGGAGTGGTATTTGCCTAGTTGCCTATCTACTGCCAGAGGCTAGTGTCCTCCCGGGAGATGCGGCTGTGCCCGTTCCCAACTTTGACTTTGTAGCTGGGCGAAAGAAAAGAGCTTTACAGTTCCTCCCATTCATTGCTGCCCTAGGAGTAACGGCCGGAATTGGCATGGGCACTGCTGGATTAAGTCATTCCATACAGAGCTATCAGTCTCTCTCTCGACAACTTATTGATGATGTGGGGGTCTTCGCGGGAACTATAAAGATTGTTCAAAATCAAATAGATTCTCTTGCAGAAGTAGTTCTTCAAAACCGGCGTGGTTTGGATCTTCTGGCTGCTGAAAAAGGAGGCATATGCCTAGCATTGGGAGAAAAGTGCTGTTTTTATATTAACCAGTCTGGAATCGTTAATGACAAAATAAAAATCCTACAAGAAGACTTAGCTAAAAGAAGAAAGGCACTCGCTGAAAATCCACTTTGGGGGGGGATGGAATGGCCTCCTACCTTACATTCTTCCCCTCCTTGGCCCCTTACTTGGTTTCCTCCTTGTTATATCCGTTGGTCCGGTCGTGGTTAACAAAATCATTGCTTTTGTAAAAACGCAGATCGAGGCTGTCAAAATGCAACCCTTACAGGTCCACTACCATAGGTTAGAAATGGCTGAACGCCAACTAGAGGACAAAAAGAACGATGTGTGTGTTGCCACCACATACCGCCTCTAGTCCTGGTGAGCTGAACCGGTTAGCCAATGACGGGCAACTGGAACACATGCATTAGGTACCACCACCTAAGACAGGGAAGGGGTCAAAAATAGCCCCTCTCCCTAAGACGGGTGAGGAAAGCAGTACCATTGCATGGGTGAGTTCCTGACCTAAGACAGGCACGGTTCCCTCAGGATCAGCTATTTTCCACTTCATATTTGAAATAAAATAAAAAAGGGGGACCTGTGGGGTGCCTTTGGCCAGGCCTCGGATGATAAAAGTTGCCATTTACCAGAAATCACATGGCTGGACTTTCCCAACCGTAAACAACTTGCAGCTGCCTCTATCTTTCCAGGCTGAGCTTCCTCTGCCTCAAGATTTCCTCAGGCTGCCCCTCCTCCCTCACCTCCCAGTTACTTGCAACACTTGCAGTTCCTCCCTTGTTTACCAGTTCCTTGCAGCTGCCTTTATAAGCTGCTTTCCCCCGCTGAATAAAAGAGACTTGATCAGACTCCTGTCTTGTCTCCATTCTTTGCGCCTCCTGTCCCTCTTTTCATCCCCACTCCCTCTCCCTCGTCCCAGCTGTCCTGAAGGTCGGGACAGGACAATGAGGGGAAAAGGCATTTTTTCTGGTTGGTTGGCAAGAAGTTTAACCTCACACAGACCTTCATTTGCCCCCAACAAGAAAGAGATTTATCCCCTGTCTAATGTCACAGTGTTTTGCCAACAGACTATAATTTGTTTGGCCCCTTCAGCCAAGCATCAAGATCTTCATTTTACAGTCTAGTTAAAATTTACCAATTAAGGGTCATAATTTAGTGCAAGGACAAATGTGTCTGAAAAGGTGTTACTGACCCTTTGTGTGTACAGTGCAGTCCTATAAACCTTGATTACTCTATTTAACACAGAAAAGAGACAAATTGATTCAACTGCGACCACTAGGACTTGAACTATCTAATGGGTATTAATGTCTCTTGTATCCCCTAACCAATTAGATTTTTCTTTTGGCTAATTAATTTTTATATGGCTCATAAAATCTTACTCTGGGGATTGTAGGTAAATTTATATCAAAAGACATTAGAAGACAGGGAATAAAATTGAGGCATGTTGAGTTGAGCTTATATATCCCAAACTATTTCTTATTCACAGTGTATTCATTTATATAATTTGATGAAATATATGTTTAAAATATTTCCATACCAAGGTAAAATTTCCCTTTCATTGACAATAACCTTTACCATCCGGGGTACTCATTAATTAATCTGTTTGGCAGAAGGATGCATACTTTCCCATTCTGAGCACCCTGGAATGTTCTTTCTCATAAGCTGGACATCTGATGTTTTTATCTAGTGGAAGGTCAATTTGCAACTTGATTGATGAAGTAAATATTGTATAGGACATCAAAACAGTCCCAAACATCACTGTGAAATAAGTTTATTTGACAAAAAATAATAAAAAAAAAACAAAAACAATATATTGAAGAGAACCATAGTCTATCTGGGATTCTTGTTAAAGAGCAATTTTTCTTATCTCCCTAGTAAAGACATTTCAACTTCCCTAAGTATTGTAAACAGAGTTAATGTAGGGGAGCAAATATACCTGAAGTTCTCAGCTGGGTTCCTTCTACTGGTTGTAGTCTCTGCACTATTAGACATTATATCACATTGTTAAGAGGATTTGTATAATAATAATTCAAGATTAAACAGGTAAGTTGAGTTCTTATTCTATTTTTTTTTAACCATTGCACAACTATGCATCTGCACTGCAGCTCTATGGCCTCAGAAGACTAATACAAATATTGTTTCTCAACAATCATTATACGGCCAGGACCTTGCTGCTGTGACATCCCAGATGAGGGCTAGGTGAGGGGTAGGTAAAGGATGCTCCCTAGGCACCTGGCTTGTGCAGCAAATGGAGAATGTTACCATTCCCTGAGATAAGACACCTAACCTTAGTATCATTGGACAAGAAAATGACATGGAAAGTTTTGTATATGCAGATTTTGAGGTGAAATTTGCAAAGCTAAATATTCAATAGGTAAGCTGGTGTTACATATGTGAGAGCTATGAATATATGCAGACTGGTTAAAATTGTAGAAATGAATGGAGTTCCACAGGAAGATTATGTAGAGTAAGAACAGAATGTTTTGTTTTTGACTTAGTGTAGCTTTTCTTAACCAGGTCCTGGGAGACAAGTACATCTCAAGGTTTAAGACAGTCACTGTAGAACTAATCTCCTATGTAACTACAATGGTATTAGCTATGTATCAACCTTGTGAGAACTTAGAAAACGTTGACACAAATAGTTTAGAATTAATGTCATGACAACTTAAATAAAATAAAAAGAAAACCCTTCAACAATGTAATTCTAAATATCACTATCTTTTGCTATAAATTCAGAGATTTTACTTCTCTGTTTTATTTATTTATTTATTTATTTATTTATTTATTTATTATTTATTTAAAACAGAGCTTCACTTTTGTTGCCCAGGCTTGACTGCAATGGCACGATCTCAGCTCACTGCAACCTCTGCCTCCCAGATGCAAGCGATTCTCCTGCCTTAGCCTCCCGAGTAGCTAGGATTACAAATGCCCGCCACCTCACCCAGCTATTCTTTTGCAGTTTTAGTATAGACTGGGTTTTACCACATTGGTCAGGCTGATCTCGAACTCCTCACCTCAGGTGATCCACGTGCCTCGGCCTTCCAAAGTGCTGAGATTACAGGGCTGAGTCACTGCATCCAGCCTCTGTGTATATTTTAAACCCCACAATATAATTTTTGTCTTAAACATGCAAACGTCTTCTAAATAAATTAGGAAAATAAATGGTATTTTATATTTATGCATATTTACTGTCACTCGTGTCCTTTATTATTTATTTACCCTACATTCACATGTCCATCAGGTTCCATTTCGTTTCATTTTAAAAAACTCCCCAGAGCATTTGTTTTAGTGAGGGTCAACTGGCTTCAAATCCTCTCAGATTTGGTCTATCTGAAAATGCCTCTGCTTACTTGCATTTTTGAAGGATATTTTCATTAATTTTAGGATTCTGAGTTTGTTCTCTCACTGCTCAGTGCTTGATGTTTTTCCATTAACCTCTCAGAATTAAACAATCATTCATTTAGTTGTTTTTAGCCCTCTTCAGGTGTTTTCAAAAGTTTTCTTATGATTTTATGTTCGGTGTTCAATATTAATGTGTCTAGATATGGGATTCTCTGTATTTAAAATGTTTACAGTTAAGCAATCTTGAAATGATAGCTTTGATGTCTTAATTTTAAATTTTGGTAACATGTTGACTTCATTTCATTAAATCATTTTCTCCCTTTGCCTCTGTCTCTGTCCCTCTCTCTTTCTTTCCCTGCTTCCCTCTCACCCTTTCTTTCAATACTATCACTGATGCTCTGTTTCTTTATTTTTGACTATTTTCTCCCATTCCTGCCAATCATAATTCCTACCAATATATCTTGAAGTTGATTGACTCTTATTTCTGTTATCTCCAAGCTGCTATTATGTCTACACAGTAAAGTTTAAATATCAGATACTGTGTTTTTTATTTGTATATGTTCCATTTGACTCTTTTATATATTATTAATTGTTGTTTTAATTTCATCTAAAATTACATTGCTAAAGTTACTGGTAGACCTTGTTGACCCTTTCAGTGCGATTTTAATTTTTGTTGGAACTTGCGTCTTTTTTGTTCTGTTTTTAGTCACTTTTTCTTATCTAAGAGTGTAAGTCCTTAGTGCTAAGGCATGACCTTACTGAGGTTTCTGTCGAATGTCTGGTAACAGAGTGAGGTCTCTCTAGCCAGGCTGGGACAGGATCCCTGCACCTCCCAGACCTGCATGGCCTCTGACACCTCTGCTTGGCTTCCAGTCCCTCAGAAATAACTCATCCAAAAGTTCCTTGAACATTTGCCCTGCCTGCCTGCAGCCAAGAACCCACGGTAACCCTTGCCTACCCTCTGGGGCTTCAGCACCACGTAGTCATGTTCTCTCTCATATCCTGCCCATAAATTCTAGCTTCAGCAGCACCAAAGTCTGGATCTCTATCTTTCCCATACCTCAAAACTGCGTACGACCTTCAAGCACCACACCGCAGCTCATAGAGAGCGTGTGTGTCTTTTTCTTCTTTTAAGGATCACAATCCTGATCTGCGTGTGATCTAGTGTCTAAAAATAGTTTTGACATTCTTTTTCTAGATTTCTGGTTGATCAGATGGGAGGGAAAATTTGGGTAAGTTATTCCAGTTGTACATTCATATCTCTTGTAAAGTTTATTTCTTTTCTATATGGATTTTGTAATTTGAAGATTTGAGTTGAAATCCTTGATGAAGATTGGGAAATTCTTAGTTATTATTGTAAACAAATACAAGCCCTGCTGTTCACTGCCTGAGAAGCCTGTTAAAAGGTATGGATTGGTGAAGGGAAAGCAGCTTTGTTAATCAAACAGCAGTTGGGAAATGGCCAGGCTCATGCCTCTAAAACACAATTTCCAGTGAGTTTAAGAAAGGAAAGTAAGTATGAGAAACACACCAGAATGCTGCAGGATACGGGGTCTACATGTTTCACTTCAATAACCATCTTGAGTTGCTGTCCATCTGAAGAATAGGCTTACACCATCTCAACAATGACTGGGCTGTAGATTAACTGACTTGACCTGATCTCTAAACGGCAGGGAATTCCTCAGCTGAGTCTCTAGGCCTGGTTCATTTCAAGATTAACCCCTGGAATTTCTAAGAAAGCAAATAATTAGATAAGGAAGCACAGTGCCAGGAGTGTCCCACAGTGGGAAGGGAGGTGAAGAATTTTGAAGTACATCTCAAGTACATCTCGAGACCATCCTGGCTAACATGGTGAAAACCCATCTCTACTAAAAATAGAAAAAAATTAGCTGGGCATGGTGGCACATACCTGCAGGCCCAGCTACTTGGGAGGCTGAGGCAGAAGAATTGCTTGAACCCAGGAGGCAGAGATTGCAGTGAGTCAAGATTGTGCCACTGCAGTCCAGCCTGGGTGACAGTGCGAGACTCCATCTCAAAAAAAAAATCCATTTTGAATCTAAACTGCCTGGTTACATATGTCATCAAATATTACTATTTCTGTTCCAGATTTTTGTGCTCTATCAGAATATGGTTATATTAGATTTACCTCACTTTCTACTGTTTCTTACCCTATCTTCTGAAGTTTTCACTGGTATGCCTTTGTTGCATTATTTGTGTTCAATTAAGAAGAATCTCTTAGTTTGTCAATTTTATTTTCAAATTTGTATTGGAAGCCATTTGCATCATAAATGTATATCTACTTTTTTCAAATCAGTTATATATTCTTTATATTTTCCACTTTTGAGCTAAAATTGTGAATATTCTTTTACCTTCTTGAAGTTAAACTGAAACAGAATTACATTTATATTAATGTCTGGGTCTTAGCATTCCAAATATCAGAAAGCAACTTTTGTTTCCCTAGACACGGAGGCTGTCAGAATCCTCTTCAAACTCCCAGTCATCTTTCTGAACAGGCAAAGGGCTCCAAAACAAACGTGCCTCTAAATACCAAGTTCCTTTTTTTGGTGTGTTTCTGTGTTCTATCATTGCTGGTTAGTTCAATATATAAATACGATTTTTTCCAGGCATCTTTATGTAGTGCCTCATATACATTTTATTCATGAATACAGCTATTATGTTTACTATATTTTAAGTGTTTATTTAATGGACAGATGAACTGATGTCATGCAGAAATATATAGTAAAACAATGGTACAAAAGTGTATGAAAATGTGCTCAATACAATTAGAAGTAAGAGAAATACAAAATACAACTACAATGAAACAAGATTGCATACCCTCTGAATTAATTTGAAAACATTACAGAATACCAGTAAGCATGTGAAGCTATGGGAATTCTTCTGCATTATTTGTTGTTCTTTAAAATTCTATGTGTTTGATTTTTAATAACATTGAAAATATATTTTTACATTTACTTTTTAGTTGTTTAGTGTTAACATGTATTCAACTGATTTTTGAATGTTGTATGAAATTAACATTAATTCTAAATGTTTAAGTTATTTTTGATTTTGTGCATATGTAATCATGTACCTGCTAATATTAATTTTGTTTTTTATTTCTTTCTGAGGTTAACACATTTATTTCTGAAATTTATACATTTTATTTATTTTTATTTCTATAATTCCTTTAGTCAGAATACCAACATTATATTGGTATTCTTACTATATCAACAATAGAATTGTTGCTATGGACAACTTTTTTTGTTGTTTCTGCACTAGTATGGAAAGACAGAGACAATATAATATTTTTATTTAATTTTCTTGTCATTAAGAAGATACTAACAAATGTTGAATTTTGTCAAGTAGTATTTTCTGTACCTTTTAAGATGAACCAAGTTCTTTCTTTGATTTTAACATAATAATGCATTTAAACACATAAGTACATTTGGTATTAACACACTAATATATGATAATAAGGTAAATCATATTGATTTAATTTCAGATGTTGACACCTTGTATTTCTAAACCAAGCTCCACTTCTCTGTTACATATTTCTTCTGTATATTGTTACATTTCTTTTGCAAATATCTTCTGTTTATGATATTTTACAACATTATTTGGATCTGTGTTCATGAAAGATATTAACCTTTAATTTTCCTGAACTTTAATATTCTTGTCTGATTTTACAGTCTTTATTTTGCTGTTTCATAAAATGAATCAGAAAGTTGTCCCTCTTTTCTATTACCTGGAAGACTCATATAAGATCATTATTAGTTTTGAAAATTGTTTAGATAGTCCCTAGTGAATATACTTGGACCTAGAATTTTCTTTGTGAAATTTAAAACCTGATATGTAACTATTTATATTTTTAATTTATTTTTGACTAGGTGTCTGTTTTCCAAAAAAATTGTCCATTTCATGTAATTAGAAAACCTGTTACAATAAAAGTAGAAACACCCCAAATATTGCTCATCTGGTGAATTGATAAACTGAAGTATATTCATATAGCGGAAATGACTAAGAAATTTAAAAAGGCTAAGTCATTGATATTTGCAACAACTTGAGAGAATCTTAACTGCTCGAAGGCAAGAAAAAGAAGCCATCCTCAAAGCCTGCATACAGTATGATTTTATTTATATGACATTCTGGAAAAGATAAAACTGTAAGGAGAGTGTTTTTGAATGACTGACATTGGAAGGAGGTTTCATACAAGAATTTCAGAGACTGATGGAATTGTTCTTTGTATTGGTTTTAGTCATGATTACACGACGATATACATTTTTTAAACCTCAGAATATTACCACAAAATGGTATATTTTTCTGTGTGTAAACTATATTTTAATATAAAAAAGTACAAAGAAACAGAAACCTGATGCTTTGAAGTTATGCTTAACATCTTGTCAACTGTGGCATCTGTCAACTGTAGCACCTGAAGAAAACATATTTCCTTTTCTTCAGCTTTTATCAGTCATCGTGACACCTCTCTTCTTATTGTAATTTGGGTTAAGTAATATATGTGACACTTGAGCATTATGAGGCACATGATGATTATAAAAACTGTGAAGTTGCCTGGCTTTATTTTGTTTCTTTGGAAATCTTAAGAAAAGGAAATGACAGGTTTAGGTCAGCCAACTCTCAAGCCATACATGCTCTAAAAACCAGAGGAGTTCTTAGTAGCATTTAAGGTGTCATAAAACTCTTATAGCCTCAGGACTGACTGTGGTGAAAATCAGGCCAGGAATCAAATGTTAGGGGAGGAAAGCCAATAGGATATCGAATTGCTAAGCCATGATACACATCCTAGGTCAAAAATAGTGTCATGATTGGTATGAATACATAGCCTTATTTTGGTATGTGAAAATTTGGATAGCAGTGTCTGAGAATTTTGAATGCCAGGTTTTCTTGAAACTTCTGTTTAAGTGGCTACTTTAATTCTTTGTGAACAAGAGCAGGTTCCGCTTATCTGAAAACCTTTCAAAGATCACATTTGAAGCAGTTGCTCTATCAAATGACCCTTGTCCTCTTCCTTTCTCCTATTTACTAGAGAGAGTAATTCACATTGTTCTTAGACCAACTGTTCTGTGCAGGAGACATACAGAGAGGGAAGAGAAGACACACACAATATAAGGGTAAACAGCCTTTATCCCAAGTATGTAGCAATACAGATATAATAAGCAAATGATATAATAAGCAAATTAATATGGGAAGGAGAGAAGGGAAAAGATATGTATATATTTACACTCACCAGACTATGGAGGAAGCATCACTAAACTGTTTCTGGTGATTCAGAGCTATTTGTAAGAAATTTCAATTTCAATCTATTCCTATACATTAGTTATTGAAAACTCTCATAGCCTCAGGACTGACAGTGATGAAAATCAGGCCAGGAATCAAATGTCAGGGTAGGAAAGCTGGTAGGATGTTGAATGCTAAGCCATGATATATATCATAGATCTAAAATAGTGTCATGATTGGTGTGAATACATAGCCTTATTCTGGTATGTGAAAAGCAACAGTTTGGGCTCCAGAGTCAGACACTACAATCACCAGACTATGGAGGATTTACCACCAGACCAGGAAGCATCACCCTGGGTTCCAGAGTTGGCCACTCATCTGTGCACACATAAGGAGAGGTTTCATGAAGCTTTGGTGCAGTCAGGGACCCTATCCCTTTTTGTAACGAGTTGTTTGGCATGAAGCCCAGTCACGGCGCCCCTTCACAACTGGGCACAAGGAACACAAAAAGATCAACCTGCTTTTGCAGTTGTCTGTTGTTTTTCAACAACTAACGTGTAGGAATAGCTTGAAATAGAGATTTCTCAGAAACAGCACTGGATGAATGCCTCAAGGGGCTCATACAACCTGTTCCAGGACTTGCTGACCATTGTTTGTGCCCACGTTCAATTGAGTTCAAATTTAATATTTAACTTTTCCTGCACACCAACCTCCATGGAGAGAGAGAGTGTTTTTATCAAGTAAGAAGTAACTTAAACTCCAGATGAATTCTAGGGCAACACTATCAAGTCTTGAGATGAAATTTATAAAAATATGGAGAGTTTTCAGAAGATATTTTTTAGATGTGGCATAATGTAAAGTTGGATGGCAAAAAAAAAAAAAAAAAAAAAAAAAAAAAAAAAACTAAACTAACTTACACTCTCCCATTATGCAGGATTTAATTTTCTAGCCAGGATATTGGAGCTGTGCTAACACGTTGCTGGAATGACTTCTTAAAGCTTGGATATGATAATGACCTAGATGGACTTGACAAAAATGCCTTCCTAGAGTATTAGAAAGAGTTGAGAAACTATGGGGGCCAATATATTAGAACCAACTTTTATGTGCGACCATAGTCATCAACTGACTGTGTTACTCAGAAGGGTTCAGAAGACCTGCCTTTAAAAAGTCTATTTGACTTAGCTTAGGCTTACCTCAAAAGCAGCAACTATGATTAGTTCATTCAAGAGCCTTTTGCGGCAGCACTTAAGCGATTAGGGAGGCTAGCTGATATTTAAGCTAGCCAGACATCCTGTTCACTTTCTGCCATGTGTATCTTTTTTAATGGATAATCTCTGGTCAGCAGAAAAACTGCATATTTAGAACTCAGAAACACAGTCTACCTGCATCATCATTCTCAAAATTTTCTTTTTCTTTTTTTATATGTTTTTTCTCCAAGTCCTTGATCAACCAGGCAACCTATTTACTACTTATCATCTGGGACTCCATCTTCACCTGTACCTTGGGTTGCTTCTCCCTGAATTCAAAGAGAACATCTACGTTTACCACTCTAAAATTTGTTCATATCCTTTCATCATCATATTATAGGTTCAGTCCCTGACGAGGTCTACTGCTACCATCAATGTATTATATCAGTCTATTGGTGAGCCAGGCCCAATTATTTTCTTCTTTGCTGATTGGCCGAGGGAAGCCACCATGTGTCCATAAGTGCAAGCTGAGGAAGAGGCATCAATTCAACAGCTAGATGCTATGGTATATGAGCCACCTATTTATGTACTCTATTTTTAACTTCTGGATTTGTTTGGGCCTAATTCTGGACATGCATCTTCAACACAGAATAGATTATAGCTGTTTCCATTCAACTGAATGAGTCTGAATCTGTGAAATCTCAACTCATGGTGCAAAATATCACTTGTTATTTAATGCAGGGTAACTAACAACTGATTGACTCTGCTATGGAGAGCATTACGTTGCTTCAGAACCTGAGAGCTATTTCTGTCACTCTTTTTTTTGGTTTGTTTTTGAGATGGAGTCTAACTATTTCGCCCAGGCTGGAATGCAGTGGCGTGATCTTGGCTCACCACAACCTCTGCCTCCTGGGTTCAAACGCTTCTTCTGCCTCAGTCTTCTGAGTAGTTGGGACTACAGGCACGTGCCACCACGGCCAGCTAATTTTTGTATTTTTTCGTAGAGATGGGGTTTCACCATATTGGCCAGGCTGGTCTCAAATTCCTGACCTTGTCATCTGCCCACCTCAGCCTCCCAAAGTGCTGTGATTACAGGTATGAACTGCCATGCTCGGCCCACTCTGTTTTGTTTTGTTAATGAAGATACCAGGTGGCCAGAGATACCACTTCGCATCCTCATTCTCCTTAGATCTTCTGCATCACGTGGCCCAAGTTGCAGAGTAGATTTCACAGCAACCTGAACCTCCTTCAGTAGCCTTTCTCCTTTCAGATCTACTAAAACACATCTAAATCTAAGGTCTGCCTCTTATTAATTGTGAGACACTGAAAAAATCACCATGTTTCATCAAGGCTCTGATTTCTGAATCACAAACATGATGAAGAAGAATGTCCTACCTTCTAAAGTTATTGGGAAGAAAACTATATGCATGATATTTAAATGTGACATTTTACTGCTAACAAGTCTATAAGAGTTTAAATTAAAGTATGAAAAAAGTTAAGACTTGTCTCTTTGGAGTCTAATTACTAAATCCAATTGATATTTTTCAGGACATATTTATTTCAGTTCACCTTTCAATAATTTCTTACTTCTAATCTTATCGTGGATCCTTGTTCACTTTAGGCTTTTTCCTTCAATGTGACCTAAAGCATTTTTATTTCCTAGTTGTCCTTTTTTTCAAGAAAGTTAGTTATAAAATAGTGGTAAGATTGTGATTTTTGGTCTTATTCTTTTTTGGTAGCCCTTCCTTCTCACACACAGAAAGAAGATACCTCTAAGGTTTCTGTCTGTGGCCTTGTTCAAGTCTCAATCTACATTCTTTAACTTTGAATGATTTAATATATGCACAACATCTTACTTTTTGTCTATATGTTGATGACCTTCAAATTTATATTTCTATTCCAAAAGCCTGTTCCCAGAAGAAGACTCATGTCATTCAATATCTTGCAACATTTTCTTACATACTTCTCACACTTTTAAACACAATTAGTGAAATTATTTCCACTATATTTCACCTATATCAGATTATATGAAAACATGAATTATTTTTATCTTTCGAAATCAAATAACCTTTCTTATCTGTGGTGTCAAAACTTAAAACTCAGCCCTTCTGAGGACCCTCCCTCTCCAGGGCCTCATAAAGTTCAGAGGAAATAAATTTTCCAAAACCTGTAGCTCAGTCCTGTCATCTCAGCTTACACTGCACCGTCCTGCAGGGACATTTATTGTCTGAGGCCTGAGGTTTTCAAGCAGGTGGCTGCTTTGGCTGTTTCTGTGTTATATCTGGATACAAGGAGCTTTGGGAATTTGGCAGTGTGTGGTCGAGCCAGCCTTCCTGGACCACGACCTGCCACCGTTCCCCGCCAAGACCCTGGATGTTTTACATCATCTTTAAAAAGAAATGCTTATAAAACCCTTAACACCTACACATTCAAAAACACAATCTCCTTCCTATTTTGGCACTTGAGGGCTCTCTCTCTAACCTCATTGGCAGTTTCTGCCTCATTCTGCCAATCACTTTCTTTTACAGCTTCCAAGTCTGTGAAATTCTGCATAGTCTCCCCACCCACACCCTTAATTCTTTGGGGTGGGAGGAGTTGAATAAGAATTGAAATGTCATCTTTTTTATTTTTCTTATAACACATCTTGTTTCATCAGTATATAATGTGGCTATTAACTTAATCAGTCAGATGTGAGCCCTTAAAAATCATTTGAGGTTTTTCCTTCTCAGATCATCAATTCTTAATGTTTCTAACTTTAGATTCTCTCAAATTCATCCTCTGCTCACTGTCTTTACTGCTGTTAACTTAGCAAAAGGCCCCATTATTATGCCCTTACTTATCTCCCTGCCTCCAGCCTCAATTCCCTTTAATCAATGTTCTAAGCTCTTGATGGAGCAATATTTCTAAAATACAAATCTCATCTGGCTACCACCTACATCACTCCCACCTGCTTTAAGCCACTTATTGGATTTTTAAAAAATTTCCCTTTGCCTAGAATTTAATTAACTACCTAGTTAATGATAGTTTCTATGTACAGTAGGGTCCCTCAGTGCCAAGTATGAGTACAGGCTGTATATTCTGTATCTCTTTTGGTCTACTATATCCTTGTGATGTATATTACCCCTTTCCGAGATGATGAAACTGAGAACTGGAAAGCTTGAATAATTGGCCTAAATAATCTACCTCGCTACTCATGGAAACAAAACTCCTGTCCAGATCTCTTTGAATCACTTATCATTCACATATAAATCTTTCATATGGATCCACATCTTCGCCAGTTCCTGTCATATCACCTGTGTTCTAGTCAAAGCAAAGTACTGTTTTTTTTATCCATTTGTTTGTTTCCCCAAATGCCTGTCAGAATTTTGTCCCTTTAAATGTGTACTTCACTCTGTTAGTAATGCTGATCATGGGTTCCTTTCTCAGACCAGTCCAACTTGAAGTTAGGGCAACAAAAGTGACACCAATGCTAGGAAATGTCACTGACAATCAGTGTTCATGTTAAGTGCCCCTTTTATGCACCTAGAAAGTCCTATGCATGCCACCATCATCGATTCCCTGCTGTTGTCATTTTTTTTCTCTTAAGTATTTTTGCAGTAGGAGGGGATCTTGAGAGTAAGACCTGTCTTTTTCACTTTTATAAAACACCAGAAAAATGACAATTGGTGATAGGCAGTGGACACAAATTAAGACAAATTTGCTGAGTAAATGAAAAAAAAATGAGTAAATTGTGCTCGCTTTGGCAGCACATATACTAAAAAAATGATGAAATTAACGCATTTTAATGTTGTTCAGACTATACTGAGCTCTGATTCTTTAATTACCATGCAGACTGGAGATGACATCCTTCATGAGCCCAGTGATGTGTTTGGATCATGACATTCCTTTGTTGAGTGCCTTACTGCCTCTGTTAAGGTTGCTATGTAGGTTGCAAAATTCCAGAAATGTAATTTGCTTCTGTTCTTTTTCTTTTTTGATCCCCAATGTTCTCAGTTCATTCACTTCAAACCTTCCCTATTTTATTGGAATCATTAATGACCTAGTATTTTAGCTTATTTTTTTTCCACTCTATTTTTGAATCAGTCATCTTCTTTGACAAGCTGGATGAACTTTTTAATGAAATTTAAAAATTAAGACAATATTAATTTTTTTGTCAACATACCTGTCTGTGGTCAGCAGAATTCTAGGATGGCCCCTAAAATTCCTGCCGCCTGATGGACACTCTGTGTGTTCCCTTTTGCTTGAGTGTAGGCAGAACCTCTAAATATAACGGGATAGTAACTCTTGGGATTATGTGACATTACATAAGACTCCATCCACTAAAGCAGACTAGAGGGAGATTCTTCTGCTGGCTTTGGAGAACCAAGTTTCCATGCTGTGATGGGGGCATGTGGATAGAATCTGAAAGCAGATTTTAGGGACTGGGAATAAACCCTGTCTGACAACTACCTAAAAACAAAAGGGAGGGGGACCTTGGTTCTACAATCAAAAGGAACTAAATTCTATCAAAAACTATGCCAAGTTGAAAAGTGGACTCTGAACTTCAGATCAGACTGTAGTCATTGCCAATGATAAATTCAACTAGAGACACCTTGGGCAGAAGTCCCTGCTTTACCTGTGCAGCACTCCTGAACCATGAAAACTATCACATAATAGACATGTGTATTCTAAGCTGCTATGAAAGTGGTCATCTGTTATGACACAATAGGAAATGAATGCACTGGTCCTCATTTCTGTCAATAACCCTGTGGATATTGCTGGTATCTCACTTTCATGTATCTTAGTTAATAGCGGGACACATTTTATTGTCATTGTATTGGTCTCTTCTTTTTTCTAATGGAGGCTAATCTTAATACTGCCTTTCTGCTGTCTTTTACAGATCTCCATCAAATCTGAGGGGTTTTGCTTAACAATGCTTTACTCTGCTCCACTGGTTAGATACAATACTGTCTGCTTCTAACAAATTGCCACCGTTTATCAGCAATCAACACGGACCTAAAATAGAAGAGAAAGAAACCTCCAAGGATTACAGGGGAAAACTTCACTTTCTGACCTTCCAATCTGTACTTAAAAGGCAAGCATTGAATTTGTGTGTTGCTGGAGTGTTATTAAATGGAATCTTTAATTTGAATAATACAAATATATATTTGCATAGTAATTTGAACATTAATCTTCACAATACAATGAGAAGTCATGAGATATATTATTATCTTCATTATACCATGTATATGATTTCACCAAGGTTATTTAAAGTATAGTAATAAAGCTGATCATGGAGTTAATTTCTTTTGCTATATCAATCCTACACATGTAGACACCTGCCCTGCTTCCTAAGAAAATATAATCATTTATTTGTGTATTTTATTTCAAACATCATAGTATCCATAAATGCTTATTGCACCCTCTATCTTTTTTTAAAATGCTGCTTCTTTTTCCAAATATTTTTAGAAAAATTTTCAAATATGTAGCATAGTTGAAATAATTTTAGTGTCTATTAATGTATCTGTCAAGTGTCTACCATTGACATGCTACTTCTTTCTTTCGAGTTTTTACTTACAATAGAAAACACAGATCTTAGGTGCACGTTGTCTCAGTTTTGACAAAGGTATGTATCTTTTTAAGACACCCAGAACAAACTGACATGTTGTTTCAGATTATAAATATTAAGATATTTTGTGTAACACCTACAATATTCTTCTAGCCTTAAAGTACTTGCTAAACTCAAAACTTGCTTAAACTGTCAGTTTTCTTTGTTAACTTGAACTCACAGAACATGCTTTTCCAGCCTTGCTTACCCCGAGGCCATTTACTTTAGAAAACTGCTCTGCCTGGTGCATCACATTCTCTTTTCCTTGTTCCTTTTACTCCTGATCAACCTGCTTCCCTGAGACATATAAAACCTTTGCTTATGGCCAGAAGGCAGGGGAGTCTTACTTTCACAACGACCCTCCTGCTAACGATGAATAAAGACTTTCTTTTTGCAGATCCACTCCCATGGTGCTTTATTTCAGGGCATTTTGACAAGTGAACATAAAGCTCTTTTCTTTAAATCACAAAATGGTACTAAATTATTGCATAATTAATGGGAATGCTACTTACAATTAACAAATATAGAGGTGGTAAATTGATCAATAGACATGTCTTATTTTGGTATGCATGTTTCTGTTTTGTTTTGTTGTTTTTGCTTTTATTTCCCATTTGCTTATACTATCTCTTTTATTTAATTAAAGAAAAATCTTCTAAGCAGGAAAGAATACAGGAAGAACATGCACTATTCCTAATATGATAGAAATTTGGTGAAAATTGGACTTTAGACACACGCCCTCTTCTATCAGCAGTGAAAATAATCCCCAAATACATTTGAGGGTGAAAAGAAATTGCAAATGGGTAGTAAAAAAAGGTGAATAAGTGCATGTGAATCCTAGTGCATTTAAGAGCCTGGATTAGTTAAGATTCAGTTCGTAAAACTCTAGTTATTTTAACCAAGACCTTGTTTCCTATAAAAGCTGTGAAATTTTTGAAAGTCCAGATGGTATGCTGAACCTCAAAGAATCTTTCTCAGAACATATACAACTGGCTCCAGGCTACCCTTTATATGTTGAAAGCAAGAAATCATCAGTTGCCTACGATGCTGTGTCAGGGCTTAGAACAAGACACTTCACAATACGGCAACTTGGTCACTGGGAAAACTGCAGAAACGAGAAGGTTACTCTGAACATGTCCCACCTTTCTCCCTGATGCATGGTCATAAGTAAATTCTTTGGCCTACCTTACCTGATAGTCGGTCATCAGAACCTCATTGCAGGAGGGTTCTATCTTATATACAGAGGCCAAGAAGAATCTGAACTACTAGTCTTCCTAAGTTCCCCCAAGTTTATTACCAGTAAGTCATACCCTATTTTTGTCCAATCATACTTCTACACAACTGTCCAGCTTTAATCATAAAAATAGTGTTTGCCTTGGATCTTTGGGAATTCACTTCTGAAGGCTCGCATGTCACATTAAACTTTGATTAAATTAATTTGTTGTGCTTTTCTCATGTTAATCTATGTTTTGTTATAGGACTGTAAGCCATGAACATTGACATGGGCAAAGAAAATGAATTCCCTTTTCTCCCCTATAGCTGTCAAGGCAATGGCTTCTTGACATCTTGGAATCTGGAGAATCTATAGCATAGCTCCAATGCAGGGATTAAGAGAATAAATAAGTTGTCACTACAACTATTTCTGCCCTTGGTACTGCTTCTGCTTCTACACTCATAAATGTAGAAAACTCTCTCTCATTTTTTTTATTATTTGCCAAACTTGCTTTCTAAAAAACAGAGTGAACAACAGTTAATTCCCATGAAGGCTAATTGGAGAAAACAGATTTTATTTAGAACTGAAAATGGAAGTACAAACCAGTATGGGAAATAAACCTCTTAGACTACAAATATCTTCAACCAGAAAAAAGCAGGAATGGGTGGAGTGAGCACATTGCCATAAATACGGTAATCTATTTATGAATAGTTTTCACTTTATCATGTTGCATGTTCTTAAAGCTAATTACATAGTTGTATCATTTATTGTACGTTTAAGATTGTATGCAGAAATATTCCATTTTTAACTAAAAGTGTCTTTTACAATTTTGTTTTGAACGGGTCATGTTCACATAATTTAAAATAAATCAAATTAAATTGAAGCAGTGGATGGCAAGGCAATAGATATGAAATAAAAATGACTGCTTTTTTTGAAGTTAAAAAGTATATAAATTAAAATACCATTCCAATGAACCATGTAACAAGAGCTTAACTAGTGCCTAGAAGCAAAAACAATTTCCACTAATTTAATTAGAAAGAAATTACATGAAATAATTGAACAAAAATTGCCACTGATTCCCAAAGAGTTTCAGTTATAGTGTTGGAAATCAGGTCATAAGTGGCACTCCAAGCTGCTACTTTCTTTATAGAGCTAGTTGATACCAAGTGGCAAAAACTGAGAACAAAGGGGTTAACCCAATTTCAAGTTAGTCTTTGATGCACTTCCAAATCTCCTTTTGTGGGAAATGAAAGTGAATTGCTTTAAGTAGTTACAGAGTGGAAATAGATCAGAACAGTCCATCTCTGGCCTTGGTAAGAAGATGGTTTAGCTTATTTCTTCTTTGGAACAATATGTCTTGGTTGATTGTCCGTATCTGTTTGAAACAAAAAGACCTACAGATATCTGAAGCAAATGCAGCATCATTCAACAAGTACGTCACTCCACGGAAAACTACTTACGGGAGATTTTATGTTAATCACAGTGTTAACAGGGTTTATGTTTACTGGAAAATGTGTTTCTGTAAATTAGTACTCCCTGTTTCATGTGCTTCTGTATTGAATACTAACAGGCTAGAAAAAGACACAAAATTGGGCTCTAAGTTAATATGCAGGTTAATAATGGGAAAATATCAAATAATGTTTCTAAATAGAAAGAAAACCCCTGTTCTGTTTTTGATAATAAGAGATAGTTCATTTCTTATAAAATACCTCCCTATTGAATAAGGTTGAAAGTGCACACAATACCCATATGGTCCCCACAGATCATTTAGCATAACTCCTTTCAAATATAACCTCTCTTTCACCTACAAAAAAACTTAGACAATAAAGGCCACTCCTTATGTTCAGCAGAGCATATTTGGATACAGTCTGACTATGGTGGAGGTTATGGCACCTCCTGCCCTGTAACTAACTCATTATCATAATGCTGAATTTTCACATACACCTACATAAAAAATAACTGGAAAGACATGCAACAATTGGAGCAATGATGGTAACATCAGTGTTGACTTATTTAAAAACCTCAATTAAAGATTATTAAGAACAGAACAGCAGAATATTCTTGCTTCTTCCTAACTTTCAAAAAGAATAGTAGATCAAAAAACTTACAGCTAAAATCTACAATTTACCTAGGGAAAAAGGTGTCCTTGTAAACTATAAAACATAAAAAAAAAATGGTGAAAAACTCTTTGGCTGCTACCATATCCACATGGGAGCAGCATTTGTCTAGGAGGAAACAGAGCTAAGGCAACTGGACATCTGTTGGCTTGAAAAGAAGACACTAATTTTCATGCATGAATATACTTAAAATGGTTAATTTGAAGTTTTTAATCATAATATAAAAAGATATAGCCATACATTTGTTAGTGAACCACCTTGTTATTTAAAAAATATTGTAAATAAATATAAAAAAATTAGCATCTATCCTGCTCTCTTGTATGAACTGAACTTTATGAAAGCACATATTTGAAATGAGACACTTCAATTTATACAAGTTGTTCAACTCAAAAAGGAATAAAGTCTGGTCTCTGTAGCTTATGTCTGTAAACCCAGCACTTTGGGAGGCTGAAGCGGGCAGATCACGAGGTCAGGAGATCGAGACTATCTTGGCTAACATGGTGAAACCCCGTCTCTACTAAAAATAAAAATAAAAAAATTATCTGGATGTAGTGGCATGTGCCTGTAGTCCTAGCTACTCAGGAAGCTGAGGCAGAAAAATTGCTTGAACCTGGCAGATAAAGGTTGCAGTGAGCTGAGTTCGTGCCACTGCACTCCCGCCTGGGTGACAGAGCAAGACTCCGTCTCAAAATAAATAAATAAATAAATATATATATATATGATAAATTATACTATCATTATTTTGCAACCATACATGAAGAAATTGATCTATAAAATAACTATTACTATTTTAAAACATTGCAGAAAGAGAAACAACAGAGCAGTGTTTGCTTCCTGAAAGGAATACACAACATATAAAATAGTATTGATCTCTATTTTCTCCCAAAATATCATGCTATAATTTGATCATAACTCTGTAACCTTTGTCAAAACATATAAGAAACAGTAAGAATGTTGTATGACATTATAGGGATGCTATCAGAAATATCAAAATAGTGTCAATCTCTGTAAGATAAACCACCACCTAGAAATAATGGCATAAATTTTAACACTTTGTGAAAAAAAGTTAGAGTACAGATTCAAGAAGCTAAGAGTATCCTTGACAGGATAAAAATGGAGAAAATCTAATCTATGCATACCATAAGAATACAGTGAAACTCAATGACAAATTTTCAACAGCAATCAGAGAGGTTAAAAACACTTTTTATACAGAAGGAAACAATGATAGGAATGACGGCTGATTTTTCATCTTCAATGTTGGAACGCAAAGCAATGATATAATTAAAGTTCAAGAGAAAGGAATAAAGAACTTTGAATAATCTATCAAGTGAAATAATATTCTAGAAATAAGGATGAAATAATGACATTTTCATATAAGAAAAGCTAAGTGAATTGATTTTTACCTGTGCTACTAAAAACGCTAAATAAAGCTCTTCAAGCTTAAGGGAACAATTTAAGTGATAGAGACTCTATCAATAGAAAGAAACGCAAAATGAAAGAAATAATAAAGATATGGATAGATATAAACTATTTTAATTTTTTTCTTCAATTCATTAAAAACAATTTAACTCTTCAAAGAAAACAAAATGAGATATGGTATACTGGATATTTAGAAGTAAAATGTGTTACAATGATCATATAAAATATGATAAGGAGTGCAATGTGAAGATACTGCAACAAAGTTATTAGATTTTACCTGAAATGGTACAACATAACTTTTAGTATACTGATAAATTAATTAGACATGCTTTAGCCTCTGGAGAAACCACTAGAAAAAGATACAAAAATTTCTCCTAAAAAGCAAATTGTGAAAATAACAGAATATTCAAATGACTATTTTTAAAAGACATAAAGGAAAAAATAAGGAGATAGTAGAACAAAAACAAATAGAAATAAACAATTTTATTAAATATAAAGAACTAAATATTGCAACTTAAAGTGATACAATGTCATACTTGCCTATTCTATGCAGAGAGAAGTTGAATGAAAAAAGATGAAAAAGGATAAACCATACCAATTATGAGCTCAAAAACATAGTGGATATATTCATATTGTCGAAAAATAAAAAGACTTTAAGGCAAGGAGTGTTATCACAGATTAAAAGATAACATCATGTAATAAAAGAGTGATTTCTTTAGAAAAACCTGACAATACAAAATTAGTGCATGTCTAATAACAGAATAGGAAAATATATAAATCAGATTTGGGGCCAGGCATGGTGGGTCACATCTGTAATCCCAGCACTTTGGGAGGCCAGGGTGGGCAGATCACTTGAGGTTGGGAGTTCAAGACCAGCCTGGCCAACATGGTGAAACCTTGTCTCTACTAAAAATACAAAAATTAGCCAGATGTGGTGGGCGCCTGTAATATCAGCTACTTAGGAGCTGCACACAAGAAGCACTTGAACCCAGAAGGCAGAAATTGCAGTGAGCCAAGATCATGCCACTGCTCTCCATCCAGGGCAACAAAATGAGACTCTGTTTCAAAAGAAGAAGAGTAAGAAGAAGAAGGAAAAAGAAGAAGAAGATGATGACGACAACAAGGAGGAGGAGAAGGAGGAAGAGGAAGATTTACGTCTTTGGAACAACATTGTCAACATGAGCTAATTTATATTTATGAGATATTAATCGTACCAACTGTAGAATATACATTCTTTTCTAATGCAAACATAGAACATTCACTAAGCTCTACCATATTTGGGCCATAAAACCAGACTCAAATTTCAGAATAATAAAATCTTATACAATATTGATCTCTGTCCATAATGATATAAAATTAAATATCAAGCTGGCTCAATAGCTCATGCCTGAAATCCCAGCATTTTGGGATGCCAAGATGGGTGGATTTCCTGAAGTCAGGAGTTCAAGACCAACCTGACCAATATAGTGAAACCCCATCTCTACTAAAAATACAAAAAATAGCTGGGTGTATTGGCAGATGCCTGTAATACAAGCTACTCAGGAGGCTGAGAGGGGAGGATTGCTTCAACGTGGGAGGTGGATGTTGCAGTGAGCTGAGATCACATCACTGCACCCCAGCCTAGGTGACACAGTGAGAATTCATCTAAAAAGAAATAAAAAATTAAATTAAATTAAAAATCAACACAAATAAAATAAAATAAACTTTAAAAGCATCAAATATTTATAAATGAAACAAAATCCTATTGTAATAATCCATTTGTCCAAGAAGAAACACAATGGAAATTTAAAAATATTTTAAAATAAATGATAATGAAAACTGTACTTGTCAAAATTTGTGACATGCACTTGAAGGAGTACTTAGAAGAAAATATATAATTAATATATTTATATCAGAGATGAACCATCTAATATTAAGGAATTTATGTCCATATTAAGAAGCTTATGTTCATATTAAGAAGATAAAGCATTATATGACCATCTACATATTCAAAGAAAACTGAAAACAAAACATTTCAGTTTCCTTTGATAGGAACATTTCAGTTGCGGTATAATAAGTCTGATTTCATAAACATGAATTTCTAGATCAGACAAAAGTAATTTTTGATAGAAAATCTGAACTACGGGGTGAGGACAAAAACTGGATGAAGGCATAAGAGCAGTTTGTGGGTGATGGAAATGTTTTCTATTTTGATTGGGGTATAGTGTACATGATGTATACATTAGTCAAAACTCATGGAATTGTCACCTAATCTGTGCATTTCCTTGTATATAAATTTTACTTTACTTGAAAAAGTAGATGGAAAGAGGAATAGACACAAATATTAAGAAGACATATGAACTTTCTTTGTATTCCAATCCAAAAAAAATACGTTAAAATCACTTGTAAGATCCTTATAATATGAATACTGGCAAAAAACTATGAAGTTATTGTTCATTTGTTAGTGTGAAAGTGGTATTTTCAGGACAGTTCTTCATGTGGTCTTGGACTGACTTAGTTTTCCCCACCTTCTTGCTTATAATTCTCAACAATAGTGTGGAATGTCCTAGGAATGCAATATTCTTAGACGGAGAACTGCCTGGGACTTGTTTCTCTCTCTCCTAGGAAATGTAACATCTTAAGTTAGGGAGAAACTATCCAGAATGAAATGGAGCTTTGTTCCTCTCTCCCTTGAAAACAGGATGGCCTTCAAAGCTTTGGGCAGTGAGTGACATGCTCCTGAGTGTTAGTAGCCCAGGGCGCTCTACTTTTTGGTTTTCCTCAGTTGTCATGCAGGTGGAGCACAGGAGGTCAAGACTTCATCTGCCCTGGGCAACTTTCCTGAACCTTGGGGATCAGCTCACAATGGATCCCATACTTCTTATCTCCCTTCCTATCCATCTATAGTTGCAAATCCGCTTTAAATAACATTTGCACATGAATGTGTTCCTTCTCCATTGGTAACAGTGCAGCCCAGGGAAGAAGAGTCTGGGCTCCAATTCCTGGTGGTTCACATGATGATGATCCCTGCAATCCTCCCCACAATGGGAGTCCTCCTTTAGTGAACCTGCTTCCTAGTATTATGTTCCTTATACTTTGAAATATATACTGACATAATACACAGTGTCTGGCATTTGGGAATACTAACTGCATTAGATAAAGATTCACTAAGATTGGCCATGTATGAATAATGGGTGTATTGAGAACATTATAACACACTCTACAGTTTCATTTATGTTTTAAAAGTTAAACCATCATTCTCAGCAAATTAACACAGAATCAGAAAACCAAACACCACATGTTCTCACTCATAAGTGGGAGTTGAACAATGAGAACACGTGGACACAGGGAGGAAAACATCACTCACTGGGGACTGTAGGGAGGTAGAGGGCTAGGGGAGGGATAGCATTAGGAGAAACACCTAATGGAGATGACAGGTCGATGGGTGCAGCAAACCACCATGGCACATGTATACCTATGAAACAAACCTGCACGTTCTACACACGTATCCCATAACTTAAAGTATAATAAAAAAGTTATAGAATATTTTTAAAAGCATACTTTATTGATTGTGCATATTTAGTGTAGCATTGTAGGTACAAATATTTAGAAGATTCAGTTATTTTCAAGGAATTTATGATTTAGAAGAAATGACAAGTGATATTAAAACCAGCTGAAATAATTTTAACACAATTACTTTTGTATGATAATAGATTGTTGTGGGATGACCAAAGATCCTGACTGGTTGAAATAAAACCAGAACAAGATTAGAGAAAAACGAGTACAAAGAAATGAAAAAAGCCTCCAAGAAATATGGGATTATGTGAAAAGACCTAATCTACGTTTGATAGGTGTACCTGAAGGTGACAGAGAGAATAAATCCAAGCTGGAAAACACTGTTCAGGATATTATCCAAGATAACTTCCCCAACCTAGCAAGGCAGGCCAATATTCAAGTCCAGGAAATAGGGAGAACACCACAAACATATTCCTTAAGAAAAGCAACCCCAAGGTACATAATCCTCAGATTCACCAGGGTTGAAATGAAGGAAAAAATGCTAAGGGCAGCCAGAGAGAAAGGTCGGTTACCCAAAAGGGAAGCTTATCACTCACAGCAGATCTTCTGGTAGAAACCTTAAAGGCCAGAGGAGAGTGGGGCCAATATTCAACATCCTTAAAGAAAATAACTTTCAACCTAGAATTTCATATCCAGCCAAACTAAGCTTCTTAAGCAAGGAGAAATAAAATCCTTTATGAACAAGAAATCACTCAGAGATTTCATCACCACCAGGCCTGCTTTACAAGAGCTCCTGAAAGAAGCACTAAACATAGAAAGGAACAACCAGTACCAGCCACTCCAAAAACGTACCAAATGGTAACAGCATCGGCACAGTGAAGAAACTGCATCAACTAACAGGCAAAACAATCAGCTAGCATCAAAATGGCAGGATCAAATTCACACATAACAATATTAACCTTAAATGTAAATGGGCTAAATGCCCCAATCAAAAGACACAGACTGGCAAATTGGATAAAAAGTCAAAACCCACTGGTATGTGGTATCCAGGAAACCCATCTCACATGCAAAGATAAACATAGGCTCAAAATAAAGGGATGGAGGAAGATTTACCAAGCAAATGGAGAGAAAAAAAGCAGGAGTTGCAATCCCAGTTGCGGATAAAATGGACTTTAAACTGGCAAAGGTCAAAAGAGACAAGGGTATTACATAATGGTTAAAGGATCAATGCAACAAGAATAGCTAACAATCCTAAATTTAGATGCATCAAAATACAGGAGCACCCAGATACATAAAGCAAGTTCTTAATGACCTACAAAGACACTTAACTCCCACACAATAATAGTGGGAGACTTTAACACTCCACTGTGAATATGAGACAGATCAGTGGGACAGAAAATATCCAGAACTTGAACTTAGATCTGGACCAAGCAAAACTAATAGACATCAACAGAAATCTCCACCCTAAACCAAAGAATACACATTCTTCTAAGCACCACATCACACCTACTCTAAAATTGACCACATAAATGGAAGTAAATCACTCCTCAGCAAATGCAAAAGAACAGAAATCATAACAAACATTCTCTCAGACCACAATGCAATCAAATTAGAACTCAGGATTAAGAAACTAACTCAGAACTGCACAACTTCATGGAAACTGAACAACTGGCTCTTGAATGTTGACTGGATAAATAATGAAATGAAGGCAGAAATGAAGAAGTTCTTCAAAATCAATGAGAATGAAGACACAATGTACCAGAATCTCTGGGACACGTTTAAAGCAGTGTCTAGAGGAAAATTTATAGCAATAAATGCCCACATGAGAAGCAAGGAAAGATCTAAAATCAACACCCTATCATGAAAATGGAAAGAGCTAGAGAAGCAAGATCAAAAAAAACTCAAAAGCTACCAGAAGACAAGAAATAACTAAGATCAGAGCAGAACTCAAGAAGACAGAGACACAAAAAATCCTTCAAAAAAATCAGTAAATCCAGGAGCTGATTTTTTGAAAAGATCAACAAAATAGACAGACTGCAAGCCAGATTAATAAAAAAGAGGGAAGAATTAAATAGATGCAATAACAAACGATAAAGGGGATATCACCACCAATTCCACAGAAACACAAACTACCATCATCGATTACTACAAACAACTCTATGGACATAACCAGTAAAGCTGGAAGAAATGGATAAATTCCTGGACACTTGCACCCTCCCAAACCTAAACCACGAAGAAGTCAAAACCCTGAATAGAACAATAAAAAGGGCTGAAGTTGAGGCAGCAATTAATAGCCTGCCAACCAAAAGAAAAGCCCAGGTCTAGATGGGTTCATAGCTGAATCCTACCAGACATACAAAGAGGAGATGGTACCACTCCTTCTGAAACTATTATAAACAATACAAAAAGACGGAATCCTTCCCAAATCATTTTATGAGACCAACATCATCCTGATACCAAAACCTGGCAAAGACTGAACAAGAAAAGAAAACTTCAGGCCAATATCCATGATGAACATAGATGCAAAAATCTTCAATAAAATATTGGCACACCAACTGCAACAGCACATCAAAAAGCTTATCCATCATGATCAAGTAGGCTTCATCCCAGGGATGCAAGGCTGGTTCAACATATGCAAGGCTATAAACGTAATTCACCACATAAACAGAACCAAAGACAAAAACCACATTATTATCTCAATAGATGCAGAGAAGGCCTTCGACAAAGTTCAACAGCCCTTAATGCTAAAAACTCTCAATAAACTAGGTATGGATAGAACATATCTCAAAATAACAAAAGCTATTTATGACAAAGCCACATCAAATATCATACTGAATGTGCAAAAACTGGAAGCATTCCCTTTGAAATCTGGTACTAGACAAGGATGCCCTCTCTCACCACTCCTATTGAATATAGTATTGGAAGTCCTAGCCAGAGCAATTAGGCAAGAAAAAGAAATAAAGGGTATTCAGTTAGGAATGGAGGAAGTCAAATTGCCTCTATTTGTAGACCACATGATTGTATATTTAGAAGATCTCATTATCTCAGCCCAAAATCTCCTAAAACAGATAAGCAACTTCAACAAAGTCTCAGGATACAAAATCAATGTGCAGAAATCACAAACATTCCTATACACTGATAACAGACTTAAAGAGAGCCAAATCAAGAATGAACTGCCATTCACAATTGCTACAAAGATAATAAAATACCTAGGAATACAACTAACAAAGGTAGTAAACGACCTCTTCAGGGATAATTACAAACCCCTGCTCAAGGAAATAAGAGAAGACACAAACAAATGAAAATACATTCCATGTTCATGGTAAGGAATAATCAATATTGTGGAAATGGCCATAATGCCCAAAGTAATTTATAGATTCAATGCTATCCCCGTTAACCCACTTCACAGAACTGGAAAAAACCACCTTAAACTTCATATGGAACCAAAAGAGAGCCCGCATAGCCAAGTCAATGCTAAGCAAATGAACAAAGCTGGAGGCATCAGGCTACCTGACTTGTAACTCTACTACAAGACAACAGCAATCAAAACAGCATGATACTGGTACCAAAACAGAGATATAGACCAATGGAACAGAACAGAGCCCTCGGAGGCAATGCCACACATCTACAACCATCTGGTTTTGACAAACCGGACAAAAACAAGCAATGGGTAAAGGATTCCCAGTTTAATAAATGGTGTTGAGAAAACTGGCTAGCCATGTGCAGAAAGCAGAAACCGGACCCCTTCTTGACACGTTAAACTAAAATAAACTCCAGGTGGATTAAAGATCTAAACATAAGACCTAACACCATAAAAACCCTAGAAGACAACCTAGGCAAAACCATCCAGGACACAGGCATAGGCAAGAACTTCATGGCTAAAACGCCAAAAGCATTGGCAACAAAAGCCAAAATAGACAAATGGGACCTCTGAACAGCAAAAGAAACAATCATTAGAGTGAACTGGCCACCTACAGAATGGGAAAAAATTTTTGCAGTCTACCCATCTGACAAAGGTCTAATATCCAGAATCTACAAAGAACTAAAACAGATTTACAAGAAAAAAAACAAACAAACCCATTCAAAAGTGGGCAAAGGATATGAACAGACACTTTTCAAAAGAAGACATTTATGAGGCCAACAAACATGAAAAAAATGCTCATCATCACTGGTCATTAGAGAGATGCAAATCAAAACCATATTGAGATACTATCTCATGCCAGTTAGAAGGGTGACCATTAAAATATCTGGAGACAACTGATGCTGGAGAGGATATGGAGAAACAGGAACACTTTTACACTGTTGGTGGGAGTGTAAATTAGTTCAACCATTATGGAAGACAGTGTGGCAATTCCTCAAGGACCTAGAAACAGAAAATCCATTTGACCCAGCAATCCCATTACTGGGTACATATCCAAAGGACTGTAAATCATTCTACTATAAGGACACATGCACATGAATGTTCATTGCAGCACTGTTTACAATAGCAAAGACTTGGAACCAACCCAAATGCCCATCAACGATAGACTGGACAAGGAAAATGTGGCACATATACACTAGAATACTATGCAGCCATAAAATACAATGAGTTCGTGTCCATTGCAGGGACACAGATGAATCTGGAAACCACCATTCTCAGGAAACTGACACAAGAAGAGAAAATCAAACACCACATGTTCTCACTCATAGGTGGGTGTTGAACAATGAGAACATATGGAAACAGGGAGGGGAGCATCACACACTGGGGTCTGTTGGTGGGGACTAGAGGCGGTGCAGTGGGGGTAGGGAGTTGGGGAGGGATAACATGGGGAGAAATGCCAGATGTAGGTGACTGGGGGATGGAGGCAGCAAACTACATTGCCATGTATGTACCCTATGCAACAATCCTGCATGTTCTGCACATGTACCCCAGAACCGAAAGTGCAATTATATATATATATATATATATATGTATATATATATGTATATATATAAATAGATACAGTAAAATTGTATGCATTACTACATGCCTTTGTTTATCCTTTCTCTTTTTTGTCTGTTATATCACTTTTAATTAAAAACAGTGGAGGTCATTGTTCGTTGCTTGCCTAACCCTATGGACAACTATATTCTCCAAATTTAGCTTCCAATCATTGGTCTAAAGTTGCCCAAATAAGTCTATATTAGCCAATAAAATATAAATAGCCTTCGTGAACTATGGCTTCCATGAAAGTCTATTACGGGACAAATAAACTGTGAAATTATCGTGTCCATTTGTATTTTGTTCTTCTTCTGGATTGCAATGTCCTAAGTGATATTGAAGGTGAAACAGGCACTTTGCGACCACAGAAAAGCTCACTCCACTTGAAAAACAACAGAGAAAGGAATTCTGAAAGACCCTCATGTGCCTGATAACCCTGGGGCTCTTTTATTAGCCCGAGACTATTTCAAACTTCTGGATATGAAGAGGCAGAAAAAAAAAAGAGCATCTGTTTAAGACAGTTTATCAGGTTGATAGTTGCGAATACCCAGTTATTCTGTCTGAACGGATTATTAAATGCTTCTGTTGCAGGTTCAACTGATAGTCTCTATAAATAAAAAATAAAGTTACTCTAGTTGGTCAATCTACTAGCTTATTTTAGGAGGTAAGAGTGACAGTTTTCTTAATAATCAGTGGGGACATTAAGGTGAAAAGGTTTTCACTGCCTGCTTCATGTTCAACATCACTTAGTGCGGTCCAGGTCAGAAAAGAACAAAAGACACAATGTTTTCACAGCCTATTTTTCCCTTTGTGGGTTCTTAGAAAGCCTCATTCTATGAAGTCAAGTTATGTCTCACTGGCCAGATCAGAGTCACCTGGGCACCCTTAAAGCAATAATTACCTTTTTGAACACTGTTAGTGTCAGGCTAGAGAACAATAGGTAACCATTGGTGAGGCAAAACTTGTTCAGTATCTCCATGAGGTGCTGTGTCTATATGTGCACGTGAGGTCAATATTAGAAATTAAGACAAGTCTGTAATGAAAACAAGTCTAGAGCCACATTTCTTAATTCAACTTGATCCCCCACAGATAATTTCAAATTACTTTATTTTACAAAATCCTGCTAATGATAAATAACAGAGTATAATATGCTAACAAACTGGACATATTAAAATAGCAAATTTATTGAAATCAGCAAACTAATATTGCGAAAGAATAATTCAGCACATAAATCAAAGTTTTTATGGAAAGCAGTACAATTTTTTCCTACTTATCAAAATTACAGGTATTTATATGCTATAGTGTCATAGAAACAAATTTGAAAAATCCTGTGAGGTCATATAGGCCAGACTTCCAAATAGTTTTTCACATTTTTATAGTTTCTGAATTCCTCTACATATTTATTGTATTTGTTGAATAATTTAAAAGATAGAGAAAATACATCATTTTGATTTAGGCATGGTGGCTCACACCTGTAATCGCAGCACTTTGGGAGGCCAAGGTGGCCGGATCACCTGAGGTCAGAAGTTGAGACCAGCTTGGCCAATATGGCAAAACCCTGTCTCTACTAAAAATACAAAAATTAGCCAGGCATGGTGGTTCACACCTGTAGTCCCAGCTACTCAGGAGACTGAGGCAGGAAAATCACTTGAACCTGGGAGGAGAAGGTTGCAGTGAGCCAAGATGGAGCCACTGCACTCCAGCCTGGGCAACAGAGCAAGACTCCATCTCAAAAAAAAAAAAAAAAAGAAAGAAAATACACCCTTTTGTCTCCCAAATACTGATATATGTTGTATTCTCAGGGCTCAGGGAATCTTTTGAACTTTATTATCCATACCTTACATTTCTACTCTAGTGAAGGAGTAGGGTACTACTATTGTGAGTATCTTAACAAATCAGTAAGTTCACACAGCATATGTTGAGAGGGCCTTAAGGAAAGTGAATTAAGAACACATAGTCCTCAGAGATTGAAGGCAGGAAAAGAAAGCTTCTTACCCTGGCAAAGAAGAGCTTTGCAGATGAGCAACTTAAGGCAAATTCAAAACGGAGTTAGGGTGATGAGGCCAAATTTCATCAGCAATAAAATCATGTCTAGTAAGTCTCTCAATAGATAATTTCTTCAATAAAAGCTACTCTTCTCGATTTTATGTCTTACTTTTTTTTTTTTTTTAATCGGAGAGAGACTCTCCCTTTGTCATGCAGGCTGGAGTGCAGTGGCGCTATTTTGGGTCACTGTGACCTCTTCCTCCTGGGTTCAAGTGATTCTCCTGCCTCAGCTTCCTGAGTAGCTGGGACTACAGAAGGCCGCCACCATACCCAGCTAATTTTTGTATTTTTAGTAGAAACAAGGTTTCGCCATGTTGGCCAGGCTGGTCTCAAACTCCCGACCCCAAGTGATCTGCCTGCCTTGGCCTCCCAAAGTGCTCGCGTTACATGGCTCATGCCATGTAACCATTCACATGGTCCATTTCCTTCCTTTTAAATTAATATTGTAGATCAGCTCACTCTGCCATTACTACTATTTTCATGCTATGACATAGGCCGGAAGCATATATCCAGACAATTACAAGTCAGGATTAAAAACACAGAAAGAATTTTCTTCCTAGAATTCATTGACTCAGTTATTCCTATTCCAGGTAAAATTTTAAGTGAATGTGCAGTTTGAATTATTTTCAGCACATTCTGTTTAAAAGCATAAAAATTACCTTTCACAATTTGGACAGTAACAATTTGCACATTCCCTATCCATAGAGAATAGGAATAAGGACAAATGGATTAATTTAGTTCCAAAAGCAAGTTGCTTGCAGAAATTCACATTGCTTCCACTATGTATTTAATCTTTCAACAATACTCATGGAGATCCAGCAACAGTCAGAAATTATGCTCAGCATAGTTTATGAAATGATTTAAAAAAAAATATCAACTATACCAAGAAACTGATTTCAGGGCTGCTCCTTTTTCTCCCAGGCCCACAAGTATAGTAAAATCTGACAGCACAACGTGCTAAGTGTTAGGACAGAAATATACATTTGGTACTACGAAGGTACTGAGGTCAGAGAAGTAAATGTTCTGGAGCTGAAAAGGAGAGACAAGGGCGGTGAGTGGTAGTGGTACCATTAAACCATTTTTGGTGGAAGTGATGAAAACAACCTTGGCCTTTAGTAAACCAAAACTGTCCTGAGGTTATGGCTTAATAATAATATATTCTCAATAAGAAAAATTTCTTACAAACCTATGCTGTATGCATTTATACAAACACGAAGAAGAGATGTTTTAAAAAGATACATGAATTAGAAGATATTAGAAGTTAAAGTAACTTTATTCAGCAGTCACAATATTATAGAATTTGTTAATATGAGTTCTGAGTAGCACCCAAGTTATTTCAGAGTTAGATTAAGGATATTGTCTTTAACTTGTGTTTGTACCTTTCTTCCCATAACAATGACATAGTATTATCAGTAAGACTATAAAATCTTTTCAAAGAGCTGGGTTTAAACAATACCACATTAAAGCACTCACACTGAAATATCAGTCCTATAGTTCCTCTTCCTCTTTACTTCTGTTGATCCCTATGTATGAACTGGACCCTTGTTTTACTATCTCAGAGTTAAGAGCAACATTCTTTTAAGAGAAATCAGGTTAAAAAAAAAGTCTATCGACAATTTTTTGACTTGAAGATTTTTCTTTTCTCTTTCTTTCTCTTTCTTTCTTTTTTCACCTTCTTCTTCTTCCTCCTCTTCCTCTTCCTCCTCCTCCTCTCCTCCTCCTCTTCCTCCTCTTCCTCTTTTTCCTCCTCCTCCTCTTGTCCTCCTCCTTCTCCTTCTACCTCTTTTTCTTTTGTTTTTTGATGATGGAGTCTCACTCTGTCTCCCAGGCTGGAGTGCATTGGTGGGATTTCTGCTCACTGCAACCTCTGCTTCCCAGGTTCAAGTGATTCTCCTGCCTCAGCCTCCCAAGTAGCTGGGATTTACAGGCATGCACCACCACCATGCCCAGCTAATCTTTGTATTTAAAGTAGAGGCAGGGTTTCACCAGGCTCGTCTCTAACTTCTGACAGGCATGCGCCACTGTGCCCGGCTGATTTTTGTATTTAAAGTAGAGACAGGGTTTTACCAGGGTTTCACCAGGCAGGGTTGGCCAGGCTGGTCTCAAACTTCTGACCTCAAGTGATCCACTCTGCTTTGGCCTCCCAAAGTGCTAGGATTACAGGCATGAGCAACCCTGTGTCACAACTTGAAGGTTTTTATGATAGAACTGCTTTTTTACAGAATATGTTATTTCAACTATTTTCCTTAGTCAAAAAAATGAATCCCATAATAACTGAGGTTCAAAATGTAAGGATATTTTTAGAACACAGAGGCAACACTCAAGTTTTATGTCATGTTCATTCATAAAGAGCTTACAGATTTCTGTTAAAATTTTGAAACTGATCAAACACAATCAACTTTATTATTATTAAATATTATAATAAAATGCCAATAATGACAAATTAATTTCTGATAACCACCAGGCAGCTTTGTTTGAAATAATTTAGGATTCATATTATTTAACTGTCTATTCAAAATCTTTTATAGTATAAAATAGATTTTTTTTTATGAGCTCGTTAATTTTGATGTTTGAAAAGTGCTTACTACAGTTTCCCAATTATTAAAACAAAGAAAGAACAGAAACCTGCTTAAACTGGAGAGAATGTTAAAAATCGTGACGGGTGAAGATTTGTTTTTGAAAGCTTTTATAAACTATTTGCCCACAAACAAATACAATGAAGGGATTACAGTGTTACAACACTCAGATTCTTCAGATGCCAGTCTCAGTCAGAGCTGATCTGGGCCTCTCAAGAGAAAGTTACACATCCAAGGAAAGGTGATAAAGTTCTCATCTAACAGTTAAAAAACCCTGCAACTCTCCTTGACATTTCTTTCTCAAGATCGTTTAGATGTGATTGAAATAGGTAACATTCTGTCCAAATAGTGTTACGTGAAAGCAATTTCTGAAGGAAACCTAGCTGCTGCCAACAGTTTGCCCACATAGTTTTCATTTGGTCTTTGTATGTAGCATCATTATTCAAATAATATTTATTGAATTAGGAACATTCTTAATTGGCCAGGTTCTCTATGAGTTATAATTAAGAAACTATAGTACCTCACATTAAAAAAACTTTCTGAAACCAAAATTCAGCTTCCTTGCTTCCCATACACAAGATGCTTACAAACTTCTAATAACCATCGACTAGCAACATGAAGCCCAAGAAATATACTGAATTTCCATATACAGAAAGAACTGCTTTCATTAGCTGCCAAACACAGTCTAGAATAAAGTTTTGGCAACAGCCAAATAAATCTCTTGGGTGGATGGAAGTACACTTTCCTTGGCTTTCTATGTAGGAAACTTATAGGGGCCTCTGAGAGAATGGACTCCATTATTTATCGATATATCATCTTCTTAAAATTGATAAAGATGTTGTGTAATTATTTTACCTCTTAAACTCCTATTGATCAGTAATAGAGTATATAAGTTACGTAACAGTATAGGTTCACTCCTCTCTTCTACATCATTGTTTTCCTTCTTAATTTATTTCATGCATGCTGTCCCCCTAGTAGCTAGATCGGGCCATGTGACCAAAATCTGGCCATGGAAATTTAGTGAAGGGTGGTGGGTAACCCTGTAGAAATGAAGTTTAGTTAAAGTGGATACGAGCCCTCTGCAAACCCATCCCTTGCTTCTCCCTGCCACAGGGATTATGATAATGATGGCTGGGACTCGAACAGCTAAGTTTTGTGTTTGGTTTCTGTTATGTTCTATTTTAGCACCCTTTCTTTGACAAACACCTTTCATCAGTCTGTGTTTTTTCTCCTCTTTCTGTCGTTTAGCTCATTCACCTTTCATCAGTGTGTGTTTTTTTCTCCTCTTTCTGTCGTTTAGCTCATTCACCTTTCATCAGTGTGTGTTTTTTCTCCTCTTTCTGTCGTTTAGCTCATTCACCTTTCATCAGTCTGTGTTTTTTTCTCCTCTTTCTGTCGTTTAGTTCATTCACCTTTCATCAGTGTGTGTTTTTTTCTCCTCTTTCTGTCGTTTAGCTCATTCACCTTTCATCAGTGTGTGTTTTTTCTCCTCTTTCTGTCGTTTAGCTCATTCACCTTTCATCAGTCTGTGTTTTTTTCTCCTCTTTCTGTCGTTTAGCTCATTCACCTTTCATCAGTGTGTGTTTTTTTCTCCTCTTTCTGTCGTTTAGCTCATTCACCTTTCATCAGTGTGTGTTTTTTCTCCTCTTTCTGTCGTTTAGCTCATTCACCTTTCATCAGTCTGTGTTTTTTTCTCCTCTTTCTGTCGTTTAGCTCATTCACCTTTCATCAGTCTGTGTTTTTTTCTCCTCTTTCTGTCGTTTAGCTCATTGGTGGAAGAGCCGTAATCCAAGGATTCTGATCTCTAAATTTAGTTTATCTTTCATATATTTTTTGAAAATTTGTTGGTATTGTTGTTGTATTTCTAGAAGATGTCCTCCACCTTATTCTCCAGCCCTCTTATGAAATTTAATGAGTTTTTATTGAAGTAGTGATTTTGTATGTATAGGGCTAACACTTAATAATAAAAGGCTGAAAACTAAAACATTTTTCTCTCGGAAATTAGAATTGTACCTGAGTAAACCTTTAGAAACTTGTGGGTAGTTCATCGCCAGCTCTGAAATAGTATTTTGTGCCTACATGAGATGAGACTGAATGGATGACCATATGCAGCTTGGCATTTGGGCTCATAGGTCATCATAGAAAATGCCAGTTAAGGATTAAGCTCTTGGGCCAGGTGTGGTGGCTCATGCCTATAACCTAGCACTTTGTGAAGGCAAGGTGGGCAGATCACCTGAGGTTAGGAGTTCGAGACCAGCCTGGCCAACATGCTGAAACCCTATCGCTACTAAAAATACAAAAATTAGCCAGGCGTGGTGGCAGGTGCCTGTAATGCCAGCTCCTTGGGAGGCTGAGGCAGGAGAATCACTTGAAATGGGAAGGCGGGGGTTACAGTGAACTGAGACCACGCCACTGCACTCCAGCCTGGGCAAAAGAGCGAAACTCCATCTCAAAAAACAAAACAAAACAAAAAAAGGATTAAGATTTCTCTTCTCCCATGAGTATATATTTTAAAATCATATTACTATATGCACATATTACTATAATACTATATTATGTATTTCTTTAAGAAAAATATAAAATTTTAGTGCTATCATACCAAATGATAATGAGAGAACTCACATTAATATTTTTGAGTTTGATATAACAATTAAAAATATATATTTATTAGTTTTAACCTACATTAATGCATTTTTCCAAATAGGATAAATTAACATTGTATCATTATAGTTCACGAGTACAATTTAAAAAAAATTCAAATTTGAGCATAATGTATATTTCCATATATTTTACATTTTTGTACATAATTTATCCAAAGTACTTCACAGGAGTGTTATATCATACTTTCTATTTGATTAAATAGAAAGTAGATTAAATAGATTAAATAGAATCTATTTGATTAAATAGAAAGTAACAGAAGAAATAATGCTTTTTGTAATTGTTAAAATACTATCATATATATAGTAATAAATGTTCATTACAATCCATTTTATTTTGTGTATTTACATAGAAGATGTCTCTCAGATACTTAGGTAAAAATTGAGGTTAAAATTATGAAATGTACTATCAGTGAAATAGCATTTTATGTTAAATTGCATTCATTTGCATTTAATTAAATAACTTACATGTAGTTTTTAATGGTATGATACTGATAAAAAAACGACATGATATATTCTCAGTGTTTGGAAGGCACAAAACTTTATCTTATGCAAGAAAACAACTGGACCTTGGCTTTTTGATATGAATAAGAATGTGACAAGAGCTATGAGCATTTGTAAGAAGCAAAATGTGGAACTATTATCTTTCATTACCACACTTGTAGATATTATCAACCAAATGTTAAAATCTTAAGCTGATTCCAGGAAGACAGTACTGCTAAGTACTTTACTCTTTAGCAGTAGAGACGGACATCTTTACGAAGTCCTGGTTTGTGCCAAAAAAAAGTCCTCATTGTGGTAGGAAGGAAGTTAACAGTTAAGATGTTAAAGGTCTCTAGCAGAGGTGAGTCTTCACTGCTTCCTCACTTGTATGCTCTAACCAGCAGTGCTGGCTGCTGGAAGAGGACACCGCAGGCTCAAGTGTTCTCTCTGTGCAGCTGTCTTCTCTCCATGTCGTTTCATGAGTTCTAGTCGCTTTACTACTTCTGGCCAACTTTGCCTGCTCAGTTCAGGGAGCCGGCCAGGCTTGGCCTAGTTACCCACTTCCTGTTATGGCGTAGAAACTCTCAAGACTAGAAGCTGGAACAATTGTAGGATTTACTTTGTTGAGTTTCAGTCTTTCAGGGCTCACTGTCCATTGTTTACTAATGTTTACTGTCTTGAAAATTGTTATTTCATGTATTTTAACATTTTTTAGTTGATTCATACAGTAGTAAATATCTAGGTCTGAAGTAGAACACCTGTTTGATTATGTCTTATTTTTCTGTCTATAATAGAATATTTTAGGAGAATATGGGGAAAATACAGGAAAAAAGAGGGAAACAAAGAAGAAAATAACTCCAGTAATAATTATTGTAGTTGTGTAATTACTCTCCCTATCATTTGACCATGGCACTATCCAGGAGAGGGCTGTAACATATCTTATTTCTTCTAACTACCAAATCTTCTTCATTTTCTTAGAGTTTTATTTCACGCATTCATTGATTTATTCAACAAATACTTGTTGAATCTCCATTATGTATTTGGCAATGTGAGAAGGGCCTTTTCTCAGGAGATTTCTCTGATAATTCTTACATCTCCCCCTCAATGATCTTGAGACAGCCATCTCTGTGTTTACAACTACATTTGTGATGGAAGGGGGAAATTAAAGTACAAAAACTAGGGGTGTTGTCATATTTGCACTGTAAAAAGATGATTATGGCTGCAATATGAAGGATGTGTTAATAGATTAAAGATGCTTGGGAAAGAAACCAATAGGAGAGCTGTTAAGATGACCCAGTCAAGCAATATAAAGGTCCTATATTTGGGTGGTAGTAAAAAAGATGAATAGGAAAATATACATGCAAAAATTTAGAGAGTAAAATTAAAAGTAAGGAATGATTTATTGGATATGGCATATGAGGGAGAAAAAGGTTTCAAGAAGGGCTCCACTGTATCTACTTCTTAGTATTTTAACTATAAGTAGTATATCAAATATTTAATTAAAATATAAGAATGATTTTCCAATCTCTCTTACTCTTTAGTTCATTTTTTCATATGGGGCAGTAATCATTATAACTATTATCTGAAGGTTTGAAAAGATAACATTGAGTAATACATCAAAAAAATATTAGTACAGTGCGTAGCACATAAAATGTGATTCCCTATTATAAATATTGACACAATTTATTTTTATTGTTAATAGAATAGCATTATAGTGATGCTTTTTAGATATACCTTTCAGTCACTTTCAAGTTATATCAATGATTTGAATATTGAGTCCCCTCAGTAAGGGAATAGTGATTAATGGAAATCAAAGTAATGTTTGCATTTTGGTTAACACATTTCGATTTGTTAATTTGAATCAGTTCCTCTGAATCAAACGACCTCTATATACTCGGCTCAATTTGGATTTTAGAACTATAAAAGTGAAGCTAAGATGGACTAAGGTGACCCGCCAAGGAACTCTGAATGTTACTTCTGCAAATAAAAATTGATTTTTCAGAAGCCATATTTATTTTAATAATTGCAACTATAATGACATTAACAACTCCTAGCAAATCTTAGAATATGGAACTACAACTCATTAGCTTCACTAAAGAATTTAAAAAGCTTTCTTCTCCCAGATACTAGTATTGTTCAGTAATCATATACATAGTTACAGTATGACACAACGAGGACCTCAGTGAACTCTTTCTCTCTCAAACAATAAAAATGCTAGGAAAACAACCTAAAACCTACCATAGCAGAGCTCTAGCAGTAAGAGTGATCCTAGAGAAACTATTGAATGTAAGCATGACAGCAGGATCTGTGATGCTTTAACTTGAGGCTACTCCTATCACTCCTTTTTTCTCCAATCAATGGCACAGTAGCAAAAATACAGCAGTACTGCAGACAATGGGGAGATTTAACCTCTTCTGGAGTTCCCTTCAAAGCATCGCGCCCAGAGCACAGATGATATTTTGTCTGAACTTGCAGATTACTACAGAATCTCTATTCTCAGACTGTGGTGATGTTTTTTATTTAACTCAGAGAACTCAGATCTGCGGCATAGTGGGGGATGAGAATAGAACATTCAACAGTAATAGTTTAAGATTTCAATAACCACTTTCAATAATGGATGTGGTAACTAGGCACAAGATCAACAAGGAAATGGAAGACTTGAGCAATGTTATAAACCTCTAGACTTGACAGGCATGTATAGAATACTATACCCTGCAACAGCAAAATACATATCCTTTTTAAGTGCATAAAATCATTCTCCAGGACAGACCATTTGCTAGACCATAAAATAATCCTTCATCAATTGAAGGGATAAAAATGATATAAAACTTATGATTAACTATAGAAATTAAGGCAGAGCAATACTGGCATTAAAATAAACATACTGATTAACAGAATAGGATTCAGTTTACAGAAATAAACTCATATTTATGGTCAATTGATATTCAATTGACCATAAATCAATTGAATATCAATTGACCGAGGATGCCAAGATAATTCAATGGAGAAAAAAGTAATATTTTCATACATAGTGATAGGACAAATGAATATCCAAATGCACAAGAGCAAATCTAGACTTCTATCTCATCTTACACAAGAATTAACTCTAAGGTGTATGTAGATCTAAATCTCATAAAATTTATAGATGAAATCATACGAGTAAATCTTTATGACCTCAGGTTAGGCAGTGATCTTTTAAATACCACACCAAAAGCACAACTGGCAATATAAATAAAAAAAGATAATCTGGATTAATCAAAATTAAAAACTTTGTCCATGAAAGGCCATAATCAAGAAAGTGAAAAGTCCAGTGGAAGAATGAGAAAATCTATTTTCAAATCACGTTTGACCAAGACCTTGTATCTAAAATATATAAAGTAATTCTATTACTCAACAATAAAAAAACAAGTAATCAAATGGGCAAAGGATTTAAATAGAAATTGCTAAAAAGAAAAGAGAAAGAAATACAATTGGCCAATAAACACACAAAAAGATGCTCAACAATAGTCATTAGGAAAACGCAAATCAAAACCAAAAGAAATCACCACTTCTCATATGATGGAATGCTTAAAATAAAGGAGACAGAAAATAAGAAATGTTGATGAAGATATGGAGATACTGGAACCCTCTGAAAAACTTACAGTTCTTCCAAAAGATTAAACATAAATTACAATATAACTCAGAAATTTCACTTTTTGGTGTACACCCAAAATAAACAAAAACTTAGATACTCAAAAACATCTTATAAATAAATTTACAAGGCAGCATTATTTATAGCCAAAATATGGGAAAAAACAAAATGTTTAATATCTATTAATAAATAAACATGTTATACCATACAATAAAATATGACAATAAAAATAATGAAATAATACCTGTTACAATATAGATATAATGGAACATTAATACATGCTACAATATAGATGAACCTTGAAAATATCATGTTAAGTGAAAGAAGCCAGTCACAAAGACCACATAAAGAACAATTTTATTTATGTGAAATGCTAGTCTAAGCAAATCCAGAGACAGAAAATAGATTAGTGGTTCTCTGGAAGTAGGGCTGGAAGTAGGGTCTGGAATGAGAGTGTGCAGGGTGTGAAGCCAGGATGGAATAAAGTGCTAAAGTGCTAAAGCTGCTAAAGTGTTCTGGGCTTTTTGAGCACCAGGCAAATATTCTTAACACAGATTTTGATGATGGTTGTACACTCATTGAAAATGCTAAAAATCAGTCAATGGTATGTTTTAAACTGGTGAATTTTATGATACGTGTAATATCTCAATAAAGCTATGAAATAAAAATACATATCAAGCAACTAATTGAGCATGCTATTTTATTCATTTAGCAAATAGAAAATTAAAATGGATAGCTTTTCCCATGAGAAAGCACAAAAAGACAACTGGAAAACTGCTACAAATTCAGGAGACTACATACAATTTCTTTAAAAATTTTCAGTCTCCTTCTGTCCTTAAAACTGCCTTTCAACTTTTTTTTACCCAGGACAACATCTGATGTATAATAGTAGGAGTTTTATAAATTCTTTTCACAAATGAGCATATTAAATTTTTTATGGAAAATGTATTTGTTTTACTTTACAGTATTAATAGCAATGTTGAACTTAACATTTTGAAGAAATTCCATGCATTCATTTAATTTTCTTTATGAATTTTTTTTTAAATTTCACTTTATATCTGCTTAAGCTACTACTTTATCTCACTGTAAACAGTTATTATTATTGGGCCTTATTTTATTGTTGTTAATAAACATTTATTGAGCATCAAAATTATACATCTATTATATACATAATACATTATGTAATGTATATATGTTATATAATATATATGTAATATATATAACATATATATGTTATATACTATATAATATATAACATGTTATATATTATATATGTAATATATACATTACATACATAATATGTTATATATGTTATATAATATATATGTAATATATATATTACATATATAACATATAACATATTATTTGTATATTTTTATTATTCTATATTACATGTATTATTTTAAAGTCAGTCTTTTTGTTGTATCAATATATTGTGATTTTAAAATAATGGTCTGATGCATCTATCACTTTGGACCATATGGAGTATAGAATTTGCTACATAAGTATATGATTCCTTATGAACTTTTGTTTTTGGTTAAATATGAAAAAATATTTCCAAAATTTTTTCAATTGCTGAATCCTTTTTGCTGTCTTGAATGGAATGACAATGATGCTCAGAACACAGGGTAAGAGTGATATGCTTCCTGCTTTAAGTGATCTCCTAAACTTTGCTTTGTTGTCTGTATGAATTCCTTTTCTTTCAGTCAGCTCCAAAAGGTAAGAGTTCCAGGTTAAAGCTGCAATGTTCTCTCTCCTTCCAACCTGAATGATCCAGGAGAGGCTTATGATTTACTGTGTCTTCTAACCAAGCTACTTAAATCAATAAAGTTAATTTTATGAACAATTCTAAACTCTTCCGTAGCTGACAAGCAGTTTTGTCACTCCCTCTTCAGGTTAAGTAGGTAAGCTGTGGGACAGTCAGTATCTTACCAGGCAATTTTTCTGTATTTCTGGTTATGTAACTGTGCTTTAAGCAACAAGCTTGAAGAAAATGTTATTTTATGTAAAGTAAAGGGCACTATCTTATTTTTTCAAATTAACAAAAAGAAAAATACTTCCCAGAAGGAATTTAAAGTATAGCAAAACATTGTAGTGATTTCTAAGGTAGAAAATTATGGTAATTTTGGATGGTTTTTTTCCCACTAATATCTAAATACTTGTGAGAATTAATACATATTTTCAAGAAATGTGGATGAATAGAATGCAGAAATCCAAAATAATAAGAATAATATATACCAATTACATATTCAGATAAAACAGATACAGAATAATAATCAGGTTATCTTTTCAAAAGCTAGTTATGCTAAAAGCATAAATTATGTTCTCATATACAAAAGTCATTACTGATAATGAAATATTTTAAGAAAATTTCTTCTAAATATATGATAATTTATTAAATAAGACTACCAACTTTTAAGTTTTTTTTTTAGGTGATTTACTTTACTGTTCAATTGAATATAATATATAATCTTGGCAAATTTGACTCAAGAAAATTCAACTAGGGGCATTCAGATTTATGAGAATTTTCAAATTTATATAATTAAGGATTTTTCCTTCTTTGGGCATAAGATTTTTTAAATTAATTTCTGAATTAAAATGGTTTGCTCAAACAAAATGAGTATTCCAATGAATATATGATTACATCTTTATCATCTAATATGTTTTATTTTGTGAGTAAGACATTTTTTGCTTAAGCAGAAATACCTTCCCCTCCTAAATAGGGGAAAAGCAAAAATTCATAAGTATAAGGTGTTTTATTTCTTACTAGTGGAATGGTTAATAATCAAAATATAGTTTTATAATCTAATTTACTGTTAGTCCTAGGTTCAGGTGGAAGGACAACTTTAGTTGATGCTAGAATTAGGAATAAAATAAAAATCACACAAATATTTTCATTACAATTGCAGAAGCATGTTGAACATGAACTATAGTCCCTACAGGAAGCTATAACTTTCATTTATTGTTATACAGAGATTGATTCCAGGACCTGAGAATAAATTGCATTAGTACCTAAAATTCATTTGCAAATTAATAATAATGTTGATATTAAAGTCAATCTCTCCATAATTTATATTATTTGATATAATATTGTTTATATGTTAAATTCATAAAACTTAAAGAAATATTAATACTCTTTCTTTTGAATTTATGATAACACTAACTTGACTCTAAATTCATTTAAATGGGCATATATATAAAAGTGTTTTAAGAGATTTCTATTTTTTCAAAAGACTTGTCTTTGTGTTCTTACCTTCTAAACCTTCCTGAAATTTAAGTCAAATGTATTATTTTTTCTTTTTATTATTTTTTATAATGTTGCCCCATAATCAGTTAAGATGAATAACTGTTGAATGGTTCTCTAGAAATGGTTTTATAAGCCTGAGAAAGGCCTTTACAGATTATCAATCCTTTCCATTTATGGAAAAGGTATTGAGTAATATTGAAGGTCGGCCAGGAAATCCATGATGAGGCTAGCACCTAAGGAGCAGCCTTTGGAAGGGTCTTAACAGGTCTTAACAGCCTTTGGAAGGGTCTTAACCCTGTTCTTAACAGGCTAGGGTCACTTGAGATCCTTTTCCTTTTCAGTCTAAAGAATTTTTGAAAATTCATTTTATGATTTCTACTAAAGCTAATGTATAGAACCAGTGGACAGATAAGCAGAAAATAGTCAATTTAGTCAAATTTCTTGTGGCAGTAAATTTCACCCCTTACAAGTTGGTTATCTTCTCCATTAAATCCTAATGGGAAATATTATTTAGTACAATCTAAGAACCCCTCCCATAATCTTTCCTAATGTTTTAGTTTATATATTTAAAGTGTATTAAAGTCTGTATAAAATAAATTAGCAATAAATTACTGAATTGCGTTTGCACTTGTTATGGGTTGGCACTGGTGACAGAGGAGACACAATATTATTTTAAGCAATGTCTCCTTTTTCACATAAAGAAAAAGAGATGATTTAATTGTCTTATCACTAATAAAAGTATTAACTACTGTCACTTGAGTAAATTTTCTAGAATCAAAGAGAATAAACATAAATACGTTCTTAATCAGTGGACACACTTTATACTTTATGTCTATATTAAATTGGCAGATAATATGTGGTTAGCAACAAAAAGCACCAGTTATATTTCTTGTCCTTATACTAAAACATTTGTATTAAATCTGTCCAGGCACAGTGGTTCACGCCTCTAAGCCCAGCACTTTGGCAGGCTGAGGTGGGTGGATCACTTGAGGTCAGGAGTTTGAGACCAGCCTGGCTGACATGGTCAAACCTGGTCTCTACTAAAAATACAAAAATTAGCCAGGTGTGGTGGATTATGTCTATAATCCCAGCTACTCAGGAGGCTGAGACAGTAGAATCGCTTGAACCCAGAAGGCAGAGGTTACAGTCAGCTGAGACCACACCACTGCACTCCAGCCTGGGCAAAAGAGCAAAGACTCCATTTCAAAAAAATTAATTAATTAATTGAACTGAATTAAACATAAAACATATGCATTAAATCTGATTACTTGACACATTTTTTTGGTTAGAAATTTATTTCAGTGCTATATACAATGCAATATTTTTCAATAATTTTTTATTTAGAATTCATCCTTTTTTTCACAATTACTGTGATCATTTATCACATTATACTTAATTGAGCTGATTTATCTGTAGGTATTAATATTGCAGCATTTAGACTCCAGATATTTCCAGAAGTTAGTAAATATAAACCATAAGAGAAAATATCCACCATATAGATTATATTAAAATAAAACAATGAAAACCATACCAAGGTTCATTGCATTTCTTTTCATTAAAAACCCAGTAGTTCAAATTTTGAATGCCTTCTGCTGGAAGTCTATAGAAGAAGTCATAGGTTATATTAGTAAAAAATGACACTTTACTACAAATGACGAATAGTTTTAACTCTGTTGTTTTTTAATTTATATGTCTTTTGGTCCTCTCTCTCTCTCTCTCACACACACACACACACAAACACACACACACGATTGATAATATTCATAAGCGTCCTGCTTGTAAGGTTTTCTTCCATGCCATGAGACTTATATCCTAGATGAAACCAATCTGAACTGTGAAAATCCTCATTTCCACTGGGAATTTTATTTTTAGATTTTCACTCTCCATCCATCTGCCTTTGAGCAATCTTCTGTGCTTCAAGCATGAGCAAGCAATATTAATGCAATTTCTAGTTTCTCTGAAGCACATTATGTTAGATCATATGCACTTCAGTAGTTCTCCTTAGAAACTTTGTGTTTACTTAACTGTTTCACTATCAGCCTTTATCAAAAGAGTAGCAAAGAAATACATAAAACTAGATTAATTTTATTTTCTATCTTAGGAAACAGCCCAATAATTCCAGATCAAAGGAATCACATGATATGATGAAATACTATCTGACACAAACCAAAATTACACATTTATATTTGAGCAGATATCAATAAACTAGAAAAGAATAGCTTATTGCCCTAATGCTCAGATACCTAAATTATGTTTGAGGGAGCAAATGAAAAATTCTTCAATTTTAATAATATAATTTTATATGAAATCATTATAATTCATATACATTTATTTTCATCCCTTCAAAATTATTTTGAAATATTTAAAAATTCAGTGTATCTATTCAATGGGTGAAATTATTCTAGAAATAGGGTAATATAAATTTAAAACTCATAATAGCTTTTAAAAGCAAAATGAAAATATTGTCCAATTTATTCTTTGTAATTTTCAAAATATATGCACTGCCCCTCCTCTCCACAGAAAACAGATTGATTAGGTCTGCATGATGCAAACCTTTAAATAACTATTACTAATTTGATTAAACATTAGTATTAAAAATAAATCTGAATAAATGAGCATTTTAATATTCTTTAAATTTTCTGGGTAATTCCAAAGATAATAACAAAGTTACTTGTTTTATCTAAAGGGAGTACAGTTTAAGCATATCAATCTATCAATATACTTAGTAGTGACAAATAAACAGCTGGTCCTGAAAATTTCATATAAGCCAGAACTTAGAACATGTGTTCTTAAACTTAAAACAAAGTGGATAAAATTTAATTCGATTTTACACATATTTATATAAGGACTAAGTAATAGGTACAAGCTATGGTAGTTACTGTCCCCCACAGAAAAATCACTGCATGGTAATAAAAGGAAATAAAAATAACATAAAGGATCATGGAGAAAGAAGAAATAAAAAACATTCGAATCCGCGTTAGGTTTAGAAACTATTTGCTTCATCTTCATCTTCATAAGCACATTATTTTGCTCTGCCACAAAAGAATAGATGTTTAATAGATCCTTGCAATGTGAAATAATTAATGCCAGAGCTTAGCTCAGATGCTGATCTTTTTCCTTAAATTTCAGGACTGTTCTCAATGCATCATTACTGTTCAAAAGAAATATTAGGCTATTACCTGGGAGGGAGCACTTTGATCTATTAACAGCTGTTCTCACATTTGAAACCTGTGGTGAATTAAAATGACAGACAAACTTGAAATGTGTTACAAAGAAAACTTCTTTTAAATGGGTGGAAGGAAAAAAGAAGATTTGAGAGGAACAAACAGAACGAAGTGTCCTTCAGCACCAAGGACAGAGTGTGGACTAGCGATGCTAAATCCAGAGCATATACATAAATTTACAAGCCTTAGGGGGGAAAAAAAATAAAGACCACCAAAACCAGGAACACATTCTGAGTTGGGTTGGTCATAGTCCCAAAAGGAAATAAAATTTAACCTATTGAAAAGATTTCTCAAAAGCTTCAGGCAGAGTTAAGGAAACAAAAAAGGTGTAGCGAGCGAGGCATCCAGATACAAGCAATGTCAGAGCATCATTCTGCCCATAGATTGAAGAAAAAAATGATAGGAAACATTTTTACAATTCTTCAATGAGAACTTGAACTACTGGCGAAAGGGATACCCAAGCAGTTGTGGAGAAAAGCAGCTACATACAAAAAATAATGCATCCCCAAAGCAAAGGAGAATAGAGAATCTTCACTCTTGCCCTCCAGTCTCACGTTGGTGCTTTCCCTGTATTAAACCTAATCGTAAACCAGCCAGCATCATGTCCCTAGGGACCATATCCAAAGGGAGTGACACATGAGGTGATAAGAGCAAAAATGGATAGGCTGTGCAAGTAAAAAGAATAACCACATAATTCATCTGTGCTCAAATTTTCAAGGTTCACCATAAAGAAAAAGGCTAGTTGTTCTACAGTGGTTAAATTTTAACATTTTTTAGTTTTTAGGGGTACATAAGATTTGTATAGAACAGGCAAGGTGGCTCACGCCTGGAATCCCAGCCCTTTGGGAATCGAGGCGAGTGGATCACCTGAGGTCAGGAGTTTGAGACCAGCCTGGCCAACCTGGTGAAACCTTGTCTCTACTGAAAATACAAAAATTAGCCAGTGTGGTGGCACTCACCTGTAATCCCAGATACTTGGGAGGCTGAGGCGCGAGAGTCACTTGAACCCAGGAAGTGGGGGTTGCAGTGCACCTAGATCATGCCACTGCACTTCAGCCTGGGCTACAGAGTGAGACTGTCTCAAAAAAGAAAGAGTTGCATATAGTTATGGTGTATATTTGATGTTTTGATGCATGCATACAATGGGTAAGTAATGATCAAATGAGGGTGCTTGGGATATCCATCATCTCAAACATTTACCCTGACTTTGTGTTGGGAGCATTCTACATTCACTCTTCTAGTTATCTTGAAATACACAATAAATTACTGTTAAGTATAGTTGTCACATTTTGCTACCAAACACTAGATCTTATTCCTTCTAACCATATTTTTGTACCCATCAACCAAGCCCTCTTTAACCTCTCCTCCCCAGTACGCTTCTGAGTCCCTGGTAACCGTCATTCTATTTTTTATCTCCATGAGATCAAATTTTTAATGCCAATATTAGGAGAACATGCAATGTTTGTCTTTCTGTGCTTGGCTTATTTCACTTAACATAATGCAGTGTCCTCCAGTTCCACTGATGTTGTTGTAAATGACAGGACTTCATTCTTTTTATGGCTGAGTAATATTCTATGGTGTATATGTACCACATTTTCTTTATCCATTCATCTATTAGTGGACACGTAGGTTGATTTCATATCTTGGCTACTGTGAGTAGCTGCAATAAATATGGGAGTGCAAATATCCCTTTGACGTATTAATTTCATTTCTTTTGAATATATTTGCAGCAATGGCACTGCTGCATCATATGGTAGTTCTATTTTTAATTTTCTTAGGAATCTCCATACTGTTTTCCATAGTGGCTGAACTAATTTACATTCCCATCAACAGTGTATGAGCATTCCCCTTTTTCCATATATTTGCTGTCATCCATTTGTTTTCTTCATTTTGATAAAAGCCATTTAACTGGAGTGAGATGATATTTCATTGTGATTTTGATTTGCATTTCTCTGATGATTAGGGAGGTTGAGCATTTTTTCAGACACCTGTTGACCATTCCTATCTTTTGAAAAAATGTCTTTTCAGATATGTTGTCCATTTTTCAATTAGATTATTTGTTATTTTGTTATTGAGTTTTTGACCTCATTATGTATTTTGGTTACTATTAATCCATATTGGTTAAATCACTTGCAAATATTTTCTCCCATCCTGTTTGTGGATCATTTCTTTTGCTGTACAGAAGCTTGTTAGTTAGAGGTGATCCCATTTGTTCATTTCTGCTTTGGCTGCCTGTGCTCTACAGATCTTACTCAAAAAGTCTTTTCCCAGACCGATGTCCTGCAGCATTTTCCCAATGATTCCTTCTAGTAGTTTTGTTGCTTCAGGTCTTAGAGTTAACTCTATTCAGTTTTGAATTGATTTTGTGTATCACGAGCAATAGTAGACTACTTTTCTTCTTGTGCCTATGAATATACAGTTATCCCAGCACCATTTTTTGAAGATACTGACTTTTCCCCAGTGGATGTTCTTGGCACCTTTGTTGAAAATGAGTCGACTATAAATGTGTAGATTTATTTCTTTGCCCTCTATCCTTTTCCACTGGTCTATGTGTCTGTTTTAATACCAGTACCGTGTTATTTTGTTTACTATAGCGCTGTATAATCTGAAGTCCAGTAATGTGATTCCTCCAGTCTTGTTCGTTTTGCTCAGGATGACTGTGGCAATTCTGGGTCTTCTGTGGTTCCATGCAAATTTTAGTATTATTTTTTCTATTTACATGAAGAACATCATTAGTATTTTAATAGGTATTGCATTGAAACTCTGCTTTGAGTGATACGGACATTTTAAAATAAGATATTTCCAATCTGTGAACATTAAATATCTTTCCATGTTCTCTATTCTCTTCAATTTTGTGCGTCAATATTTTACAGTTTCATTGTAGAAATATGTCCCTTCTTTGGTTCAGTTTATTTCTATTCATTTTATTTCATTTGTAGCTATTTCAAATGAAATTGCTTTTAAAAAACTTTTTTGGTGTCTGTTTATGTCTAACTCTTAGCAAATTTCTGTGATTATTATTACTTTTGATAGCACATTTCTGTGATTATTATACTTTTTGGTAAGTTTTTCTTTTTTCTTTCTTTCTCTCTCTTTTTTTTTTTTGAGACACAGTCTCACTCTGTCACCCAGGCTGTAGTACCATGGAGTGATCTCAGCTCACTGCAGCCTTCATCTCTTGGGTTCAGGTGATTCTCCTGCCTCAGCCTCCTGAGTAGCTGGGATTACAGGTGCACACAACCACACCCAGCTAACTTTTGTATATTTAGTAGAGATGTGGTTATACCATGTTGGTCAGGCTGGTCTCACCTGACTTTGTGATCCGCCCACCTTGGCCTCCCCAAGTGCTGGGATTACAGGTGTGAGCCACCGTGCCCTGCTTCAGTAGGTTTTTCTTTTAGTCTTTATACTAAATATATGAGTGGTTTATACACTACAATTATAGTATTAGAGTATTTAGCATTTGTGTGTGTACTTACTCATACCAGTATGTTTTATACCTTTAAATGATTTATTTTTGGTGTTCTGTCTTTCGGACTGAAAACTACCTTCAGTCTGGTTGTAGACATACCATTTTGAGGCTATTTTGTAGGTTTTGCTAGTGTACTCTATTCTTTTTTATTCATTATTCTTTTTTCTCCTCCAACTGTATGTTTTTAAATAGCCTGTCTTGAAGCGTTGTAATTATTTTTTTCTGCTTGATCAATTATGCTTTTGAGACATTATGATGCATTTTTCAGTTTGTCAACTGAATTTTTCAGCTTGAGGACTTTTGTTTGATTTTTAAAAATTATTTCAATATCTTTGTTAAATTTCTCTGAGAAAATTCTCCATGTCTTCTCTGGGTTGTCTTGAAGCTTACTGAGCTTCCTCACACAACTTTTTGAATTTTTTTTTTTTTTTTTTTTTCTGAGAGATCCCTTATCTCTCTACATCACTCCAGGACTGGTCACTGGCGCTTTACTTAGTCCATGTGGTGAGGACATGGTTTGCTGAATGTTCTTGATGCTCATAGACATTTGTTTATGTCTGGACATAGAAGAGTTTTTATTTTATGAAAACTGGAAAGTATTTATTCCAGGTTTTATAGTTTGGCCTTGTTTGTGTCTATCCTTCTTGAGAGAACTTCCAAGAATTCAAAGGGGATTGGGTATTATTCCCTAGCCTGTAGTCACTTCAGCCATTCCAGCACTAGGTGATGCCCTAAGCCCACGTACGTTGTGACTCCTGCAGACCCCTAAATACGCAGCCCTGGTGGACTTCGAGAAGATAAGGGAGAATTTCCTGGGTTCCCAAAAGGACTGTTGCTTTCTTCCCTTCCTTTCCCACAAGGAGTCTTTTTCTGCACTGGACTGCTTAGAATTGGGGGAAGGGTAACATGGGCACTGTCATGGGCCCAGCTGGCACTGTGCTGGGTTGCACCTGAAGCCCATGTCTTCTCAGACCAGCACAGTACTGGCTGGCTCTCCCAAAATCCATGGCAACCACTGCCTGGCTGCCACTGATGTTTGTTCAAGGCCCAAGCCCATTTTAGTCAGCAAGTGTGAACCCTGCTGAGACTGTCTGTCCACCAGGGCCGGTGTATTCCCTTCTGGTCTGGGATGTGTCTAGAAACACCATCCAGGAGGAAAGGCCGGGAATTGAGGGTTTTAAGAGTATGCATAGTACATTGTTTTACTGTGGCTGAACTGGTATTCAGCTATAAGACAAAGTTCCCTGTATTCTTGCCTTTTCTTCCCCTAAGAAGAAGGAGTCTCTTTCTGTGCTTCACTGCCTGGAGCTGAAAGAGGGGTGATCCATGCACTGTCTTGGCATCTACAGCTTGCAACTCACCGGGTTGAACCCTAAGGCCAAAGCCTCCAAAGGCCGAACAGCAACGGGGCCTGCTCACGGACTGCAATTGCTGTGGCATAACTGCATCTAAAATTTATTTAGAGCCCCAGTCTATTTTACTTAGCAGAGGTAAAGTGGGCTAGAACTTGGGTTCCCACCCCTGAGGTGGAGGATTCCCTTCTGGTCCAGGACTGATCTGAAGGCTGTCCCAGTGGACACCAGTGGAATTCTGCCTGATGTGTTTTACTGTATCAGGGTGGCACTGAGTTGCAATGCAAAGTGCCACACTCACTTCACTCTCCCTGCCCCTAGCACACAGGTTTTCTCTCCCCGCTGCTCTGCCTGAGGCTGGGGAAGGGGTGGTATAGGCCATGCGAGATTATCCTTCCTATCCTCTTCGATGCTTCTTTCCTTGTCATTATATTACATATGGTTTTGATTAAGGTACTTTCTTTGCTTGGATAGTTGTTCAATTTGTCACTTCTGTGGGGAGGACAATCGCTGGAGGGTTCTATTTAGCCACCTCGCTCCTCCTCCCTATGGTAACATTTTTATAAACTCATTTAATTAACTACAAATCGTGTAGGAAGTCTATTTCTAATTTTGCAAATTACCAGCCAATGTCTATGCTTCAGAAGACATAACCACAGTGTCAATGGCATCGCTGCTTTAAAACAAAATACACTGTAATTTGGGAAATTTGCAATAATTCATTTTCTTCAACTTAATTGGTATTGAATTTCGTTTTTTGCTATTTTATATAATACATTATTCTGTAGGCCAGAATTAACTTCATAGCAAATAAATTTTATTTTGTAAAACATTTGCTTATACACAGAAATTTTAAAGAAACTATATATTATCTTTTAATTTGGTGCAATTTATTTTGAAAAGTATGACCCAGTGCCCAAAAGGGAAAGACTATGTTAAGTCAAGAGTAATTTATTTTCTTGGTTTTGTGGAGGTAATATGTCAAAGCATTTGTGTATATTTTTATCCTTAAGCTCACAAAGATCACTAGATACAAAAATGGCAAAATCAATCTGGGAAAGCCAAAAAAAAAAAAAAGGAGAGCTGACTCCAACTTGTGCTCTATTAGTCATAATTTTTCACATAGTATTTATAGTATTATCCATTAGAATACTTTTAATTTGAACTAATGTTTCATGAGTCCACTCTTACCATGACAGCTGTCATTAATAATGCATTCATCAAAAAACTTAAATCCCATATTTTAAAATTAAATTAGTGATAGTGAAAACAGCTATATTTGAGAGGAGCGTGTATGTGAGCTCAGTTCCTGTTCAGCCCTCTCTTCCATTTCTCTGTAAATAAACATGTAACACACTCATATTCTTGCTTTCTAATCTTGGACTTGTGCAGGGATAGCAATACTTGCTAGTGATCAGTCTCCCTTCCCTTCTGAAGTGAAAGCAGATATTACTGATGCATGGGGAGTCTTTCTCATTGAATACAGATACAACCAAAGATGATTTTTAATCATTTCTCTGCAGCCAGAATAAATTGATAGGTGGTTGCCAGAAAGTTGAGATCTATTGTTCTTTCCTAAGCTAGTTACACATCATTGAATTTTGAACTGAGTCTTTAAGTATAAATTGGAATTAAAGTATTTATTTTTAAAGAATTTGCTTATATTTTATAAGACGATGTATAAAAAATGTCTCACATTTTAAAGGCACTTAATAAATGTTAGCTTAGCTCCTACTTTCTCCCTCTACCATAAATATCAAGATATTTACACTATTTCATTGTGTATATACCATGTTGCCAAATATTAATGTTATAATTTATCTACTTTAATATTTATTTTACTTAAATAAATGTATCAAAGTTAATATAAAATTTAGTGTATGACTCATTTACCATATATATGTCTACATTTAGTTCAATAATTCCGTTCTAAAAATATTTCTTGAGCAGTTACTAATTATATAATGCCTCTCTAGGAAGTACAATGACATTCAAAGAAAACTTAGGCAGAATGATTGTGTTCCAAGAGTTTGAGAATCAATGAAGAAGAAGCAGATATATAAATTAAACATATTTCAAACCTTTGTTGATGTTCTCATTGTTTTTATATGAAGTTTAGAAACATTATCTTCCTTTACAGCATATCTATTAAGATTGGCCCCATCTAGGATTGCCATTAGTCTAATCATAACCAAGTTAGAATCAAAACATTTAGACATTAGAAGAACACTCGAGAATTGCCTATGTTTGCAGTTTCTTCATGCAATCCAGGAGCAGTCCTGGAAACTTTAAATCTGGATCCTGTAGTTGTTTCCAAAAGGTCAGATGGGGTTAGAAACATTTTGTTTCTACAAGTTTCTAATTGTTATCTGTTATATCTGTCTGTCTCTGTTTCTCTGTCATATGCACTTACGCATATACACAGATCTTTCAAAATAGTGTCAAACCTAAACAAGAAAAACAAAGATGTTTTTAACTACCCTGTAACTCATGAGTTCACATAACTGCAATAGAGTTAGCATAGTCTCATTGTTATGCAGTGGCATGATAATTCCTCTCCTTTACCTCCCCATCCTTCTTTTAAAACATACTATTTCAGGTCTACCTGGAATAATAAATGGCTAATGTTAAACCATATATATTTTACAACCTGCTACCTTAGCTACACCAAGACCAGGTGGAAGCCTTGAAATTACTTCTTACAAGTACTTGATTAAATTTTCAGCCAGGGGTCATTCTTGTCCCCAATCTCTCTGTGGAGAAGAGACATTCATTTTCTTCTTCCAGTTATAAGAGCTTTCCAAGGAGGAACAAGTGGTCTGCGATTTTGATTACTGTAGAGAAAACTAGTCAAATAAGGACTTAGAAGAGACCAGTGAATTTGTTAACTAGTGCGTCACTGGTGAATTGAGCTCTCAAAGGCTGCAGTTTTAGCAAATTGATAGGAGGAAAAATAGCAAAGAGTAAGTTGAGACTGGAAGAAAAAGCATTGGAGGTAATAGTACTATTTTGATAATTTTGCCAGTGAATAAATAGAAAGATTAAGAATGGACATTGTGGAAATACTGGTTTTAAAGGACCAGATTTCAAGACATCAAAATGAGAAAGCTTACTATCCCCAATGAGCCATTGCTAGAGAAAACAAAAACAAAATATACCAAAGAATCTGAATTTGTAGAAAATTATTTTCAAGAGGCAATTTGTGTAGAAGCCAACTTCCTGCCTGGGGTGGTTACATCACTAGGCTTTGTTGTGATTGGAGAACGCATACAAAATATTTTGTATGTTGGTCTGATTTGGGAGATGGTCTTGGTCATGTGTTCAAACCATCACTGAACTAGTACAGCTTGTTAGAATGCTCATCATACCTTTATTACTTCATTCTTAGGCTTGGCGGAAGGACTTCTTAAGTTTCTGTGGTGCATGGGGGCAGCTGTGGCTTTAGAGGTGATTAGAACATGACAACTTCTGTAGTTCTGGCAAGGTCCTAATGGCTAATAGTTGAGTTTGTTAAAGGAACACCACATGTTTCGTAGAATGGAGACCCCATGGTTTACCTCATCTCTGCACTAACTGCATTTCACAAACTAAGGATTCCCCATGGAAAAGGCATACAAGAAAACTGGCAACTCAAGAGAACTTTCTTTCCTTACATCAAAGATGGTAGGAATCAGGCACCAAGCCTCCTCTCTCATCTCTTTTATGGCTTTCTTCTAGAGTTAAGTCTACAAAGCCTCATTCATTAATGAGGCCAACTGAACCAATCACTGTTTCTTCTAAGCATTGCATAGTGACAGGAAGGGCTATTACAAGGCAACACACTGATCATCAGTGAATGTCGGCTTCAGGGTCAGCTCACCACAGTTAGAATCCTGCTCTGTTTCTTGCTAGGAGGGAACTGTCAAATCATATAACCTACAGAGTCCTAAGTCATCTCATCTGTAACATGGAGGGTGTGATAATTTCTTCACCCTACAGTTCTTGTGAAAAATAAATGAGATAATGTCAGTGATTTACTTAGCATAGTCAATGGCACAGAATAAACAATAATCAGTTAAGAACTGTTATTATTGTCTGTCTTCTTACTTTGTTGTTTTTCTTTCTTTTTTTTTTTTTTTTAAGAGGAAGTCTCACTGTGTCACCAGGCTGGAGTGCAGTGGTACAATCTCAGCTCACTGTAACCTCCGCCTCCCAGGTTCAAGTGATTCTTCTGCCTCAGCCTCCTGAGTAGCTGGGACTACAGGCGCAAGCCACCATGCTCAGCTAATTTTTGTATGTTTTGTAGAGACAGGATTTTATCATGTTGGCCAGGATGGTCTTGATATCTTCACCTCGTGATCCACCCACATCGGCCTCCCAATATTTTGTTATTTTCTACCTTCTGTCTTTCAAAAATAAATTCATGTGCGTTTTCCCAATGTTCAGCGAAGCATAGCTTATATTTGATCACTGACTAATGACGAATTCCTGGCTCAGATCACATGAAAATCAAACCCTGAAATCTTTGGGCAAATCTACAGAAAAGCAAGCCTGGCCAAGATTATTAATAACCAGATGAACCATAGAAAAACATATCTTTGGGGGCTGGGTCTGGTGGCTCATGTCTGTAATTTTAGCACTTTGTGAGGCCAAGGTGGGTGGATCACCTGAGGCCAGGAGTTTGAGACCAGCCTGCCCAACATGGTAAACCTGTCTCTACTAAGAAATGCAAAATTAACCAGGTTTGGTGGCGCATACCTATAATCTCAGCTACTCAGGAGGCTGAGGCAGAAGAATCACTTGAACCTGGGAGGTGGAGGTTTCAGTGAGCCAAGATTGTGTCGTTGCACTCCAGCCTGGGCAAGAAGTGTGAAACTTCATCTCAAAAACAAACAAACAAATGAAACATATCTTTATGTGTCTGTTTGTATTTCGATAATTACATTTCTAGAAATAAAAATTGCAAGAATAACAATGAGAAGACATCAGCAGTATTATATGCTAACAGATGAGGTGTTTTTGTCTACATTTATTTTCAAAACAAGATTATATGGGAAGAAAATAATTTCCTGTTACAGTCTATAAAATACAGTTGCCTGGAATTTCTTCCAAAGGAAAAGGTTACATCATCAAATATAACTGAATAAAAGTTTTGCCCTTTGTTCTTTTAGAAATTTAGAAAGCACATTATATTAGTCTTTTTAAAATGTTTAAAAAAGGAATTGCTTAATTTTATCTTAAATTTACCCTAAAATCCTGAAATCTCGCAGTACTAATGTGTTGTACGAGTCACTTAGTAAAATGTTGGAATAGTTTGAATTCATAGTTCTTATTCTATCTCTGACTAAACATTGATAAATTTCTATTGTAAATATAGAAAACCTATGCTCCTGCTAAAAATTTACATGAGTGAAGTAGAAACTGACTGCAATAGTAAAGATAGTGGAGAAAAAGACACAAAGAATGAGATCTGACTAACTGTGCTTTGTACAGGTCAGCGGTTGGAACTATGTGGAAAGGGAACTTGCCGGAAAACTCTACTTTTTTTTTGAATAAAATACAAATGTACTCTGCCATTCTGTCTCGAAAGTGTTTCGTTTTCTGTGAAATATGTTTATAATGTTTATACTGTACAATATTTCTACTGTCTTCTTCCAAGAGAAGAAGTTTAGGAGGAGCTGAAGTCATATGTTAGGTCTTAAAGCTCAGACTCCATCAGCAATGTCTCCATGCTGTGCGATTACACTGCAATTTGACATTGTACTGTTGAAAAAGAAAAACAAATTATATGACTGAGCTTTTGAAAAAGCTGTATTTCTGTATAAAATCTCCGTTGATGTCCTTTATTCTATAGTGACTGAAATATTTACAATATCAATTTTAAGCAAAAAGCTGTTGATCATGGTTTAGCACCAATTACAATCATGAATGCCCTATGTATAATTCTCTTATCATTATGGTTTTTGAGATAGAAAATGCTTTGAAACCTCAGGAAATTTAGTTGATCTTTTATTTTTCCACTAGTATATCATATTTTAAAAGGCTGCTTTACTCTTCCAAATGTGAATATAGACTTCTCTTTTATAAAACAAGAAGAATCGATTTTTTTCTGCCCCTGTATTATTTATTCTTTTGATTTATTTGTTGCTAGTCAAGTGAGTTTCAAAGATAAGAAATGTAAGTTTTCTACCCACTGAAACATTATAGATGACTAAAGGAAACAAATTTTTAGTCAAAATAATTCCAGGAAGCAGATGAAGTACCAAAGTAAACGAGTGTGCCAAGTGTCATGTATTGTGGTAGCACAAAGGTTGAAATAAGCTATTCTCCTTAGTGTGGAAAGAAACATAGAGTGAAGCAGACTAGGTTTGACCTGAGTTCAAGCTTCACAGAAAAAATTACTAAAATGGGGCTTACCAGGTGAATAGGATCTCTAGTATTACAGAACTCAAAAGGCAGAAAATCACAGAATCATGTGGACTGTGCAGAAGCTTCCGTTTTTACCATATAAACAGGTGGAGCTATGCCGTGAAGAATCTTATGTTTATAAACTGGAAATAACTTATAAATTAACTATGTCTATATGCAATTAAGATGCCAGGTGGATAGTTCCAAGCTGACACATAGGTTTAAATTCTAGAGGTTCAGATAGTTTGTTGCATCATTACCTCATCTGGAACACATAAATATTAACTGATTTGCAATACTGAAGAAAGTACTGGGTTAATGAAAACAAGATATAATTTCGATAATATGGTGTTTGAGTTGCTTGTGTGTATGAAGATGGACTATCTGCTGGAGGAATTAAACATTTGTTTAATTCTTAAGAAAGAAACATGGGCTATAGTTAAAAACTTGGGAGATATTATCTAACTTTTAATGAAAAATATTATAACTATTTTAAGGCAGGCACTTTGATAGGTTCTAGAAAAATATCTTATGAACAAGGTAACAGATTCCTTATTTCCTTGGAGTTGCCAATCTACTGAATGAAGGGAAAAATGTTTCCATGTGCATTGGAGATCACATTTTTCCAGGTTATCCAATTTTAATCTTTCCTTCTATTTGAGTTGTTTTACCACTCAGTCAACTTAGAGATATCTGATGGCAATGAAAGTTAGTTATTGTCAATAGATACACAAAATTCTGCCCATCGGAGGTTCAATTGACTTCCATCCACCCCATGTAAAAATCCTTCATCACCTCTGTTTACATACTCGTTTGAACTCCTCAACTCTAAATGTGCCTGTTCTTTGAATTCTCCATCCCATTTGTTAAAACATTATCTTAATAATTAGTTAAATAAAATATTTAACATATTTTTATTTGATATCTGTATAAATCCTTCTATAGAAAATAATCTTAACAGTAGAAACTATACATATTCAATATGCATTTACAATACAGTGAATGCTTTGAAAGGAACCGCAAGTCTAATTGGAAAGTAAACTATGGGTGCATTAGGCCATTTCCTCCCCATGAGACAATACAAAGACTAGAGCCAGAAGGTTTGGTAGCAATTTGTCAGCTGAATAAATGGAGATTTGAAACAGAAGAAACAAAGTTCAAGGACCTGGAGGCAAATAAAGAAGTTACTAAATGAAAAGAGAGGCTTCCATTATATTTGGATAAAAGCAAGAAAGAGGGAGAGTTTAAAATACAAAAAGGCAGTCAACGCTAAAATCAGAAGCTCTTCCAAGAATACATACTTTTCTCAAGGACAACTAAATGATTGTATTAGGCTGTTCTCAGACTGCTATCAAGAAATACTTGAGACTGGGTCATTTGTAAAGAAAAGAGGCTTAACTGACTCACAGTTCCACAGAGTTTACAAGAAGAATGATGCTGGCATCTGCTCAGCTCCTGAGAAGGCCTCAGGAAACTTACAATCATGGCAGAAGGTGAAGGGGAAGCACACATATCACATGGCCAGAGTTGGAGCAAGAGAGAGGAGAGGAAGTGGTACACACTTTTAAAAAATGAGATATCGTGAGATTTAACTATAATGAGAACAGCACGAAACGGATGGTGCTAAACCATTCATGAGGAACTGTTCCCATTATCCAATCACCTCCCACCAGACCCCACCCAACACTGGGAATTACAATTCAACATGAGATTTGGTAGGGACACAGATCCAAATCATATCATTCCTCCCCTGGCTCTTCGCAAATCTCACGTTCCACTCACATTTCAAAACTAATCATGCTTTCCCAACAGATCCCCAAAGTTTTAACTTATTCCAGCATTAACTCAAAAGTTCAGAGTCCTAAATGTCCTCTGAAACAAGGCTAGTCCCTTTCTCCTATGAGCCTATAAAATCAAAAACAAGTTAGTTACTTCCAACATACAATGCAGGTATAAGCATTGAGTAAATATTCCCAATCCAAAAAGGAGAAATCAGCCAAAACAAAGGGGCTACAGATCCCATGCAAGTCCAACCCAGCAGGGCAGTCATTAAATCTTAAAAGTCAAAAATAATCTTTGATTTTATGTCTCACATCCAGGGCACACTGATGTAAGTGGTGGGCTCCCCTCAACTCCTGCACTCAGCATACCTGCAGCCTTACCAACTTGTGGAAGCTGCCAAGGCTTATGGCTTGCACCCTCTGAAGTAAAGGCCTGAGCTGTACCTGAGCCCCTTTGAGCCATGGCTGAAGCTGGAGTGGCTAAAATACAGGGAGCAGTATTCCTAGGCTGCAGAGGAGAGCAGGGCCCTGGGGCTGGCCCATGAAACCATTCTACTCTTCTAGGACTCTTGGCCTGTGATGAAAGGGGCTACTACAAAGGTTTCTGAAATGTCCTAGAGGCCTGCTGCCCACCAATCATCTCAGCCATTATCCCTTTGCTCTTTTTTACTTATTCAAATTTTTGCATCTGGCTTCAATCTCCTCTGCTTAAAATGGGCTTTTCTTTTCTACCACATGACCAGGCTGCAAATTTCCCTAATTTTTACATGGTTTCTCTTTTAAATGTAAGTTCCAATTTCAGGTCATGTATTTGTTCAAGTGTATGAGCTTAGGTTGTTAGAGGCGGCCAGGCTGCCGTTGAATGTTTTGTTGCTCAGAAATTTCTTCCACTAGATACCCTAAATCATCACACTGAAGTTCGAAGTTCCATGCATCCTTAGGGCAGGGGCGCAATGCAGTCAGGTTATTTGCTAAGGCATAACAAAGTGACCTTTGCTCCAGGTCACAATTAGTTCCTCATTTCCATCTGAGACCTCCTCAGCCTGGCCTTTACTGTTCATATCACTATCAACATTTTGTTCAAAACCATTTAATCAGTCTCCAGAAAGTTCCAAACTTTCCCTCATTTTCCTGTCTTCTGAGTCCTCCAAACCCTTCCGATCTCTGACTGTTACCCAGTTCCAAAGTCACTTCCACATGTTTCAGGTATCTTTATAGCAATGCCCCACTCCTTCAAACAAATTTTTTTTTACATTAGTCTGTTCTCACACTACTATAAAGAAATACCTGAGACTGGGTATTATATAAAGAAAATATGTTTAATGGGCCCATAGTTCTGCAGGCTGTACAGGAAGCACGATGCTGACATCAGCTCGGCTCCTGGGGAGGCCTCAGGAAACTTACAATCATGGGGGATGGTGAAGGGGAAGAACACACCTCACATGGTCAGAGCAGGAGCAAGAGAGAGGCGAGGAGGTACTACGCAGTTTTAAGCAACCAGATCTTGTGAGAAGTCACTCACTGCATAGTATCAAGGGGCGATGGTGCTAAACCATTCATGAAGACCAGCCAGCCCCATGATCCATTTACCCCTCATCAGGCCCCACATCCAACACTGGGATTGCAATTTGAAATGAGATTTGGTGTAAACATGGATCCAAACTATCAATGCTATTCAAAATATTTAAGCCAGAAATGTGATGAGGGGTGCACACAGACACACACGCGTGCACACACACACACACACACACACAGTCTTTCTCTCTTGCTCCATCTCTGTGTGTATGAATTATTATTTCAACAATAATATATATATACACACAAATATATGTGCATATATATTTCTATGGGTTTAGGTTATGGGTCTATATATATTTCTGTAGAGAGTGTGTGTGTGTGTGTGTGTGTGTGTTGTTTTACATCTCTCTGTGTGTATGAGCTCTTTTACCTATATAAATATAGGTAGATATATATACATAAGATATATATTTCTATACATAGAAGATATATATTTCTATACCTATAGAAATATAGGTAAATATATACAATATACATTTCTATATATAGAAGATATATATTTCTACACCTATGTAAATATATATCTTATATCTACTTATCTACCTATATTTCTACAGGTAAAAGAGCTCATATATAAATGCACACACAAACACACACATTTCTAGATAGTGACCGAAAAATACATTTAATGGTGGTGAGGTGGAACTTGACAACTGATTAGGAGTAAGTAGAAAAGAAGTGTTTGCTAAGATATTTATAATAACAGCATCTTGAACACAGAGCTCAATTCATATATGTTAAAAGAGTGAGTGTCGAAATGAGGAATCCAAAATGACGGCTAGAACTCTGGATTATTCAATTGGATGACAGGCAGTGCTATTTATGTAGATAAAGTTTGTCAAATGTGAAAGAGCCTTAAATATGTTTGAATGTGGATAATCACCAATAAAAAGAAAAGTTAAAGAATAAAGAAAAATTATAAATACTATTCAGTAGGCAATCTAATACCAATTTATTTTCCCCTTTGAGTGAACATTTACTTGTTATTATATGAATGACATGTAAAAGCATAAAGGACTATAATGACAGGATTATTAAAAGGAATTCCAAATACCAAAGTAAGTTATGTCTGGATTATTTTCACATTTTTTTCCCTCTTGACATTTCAATATTTATAAGCAGTTTTTATCTAAGCACTGATTTTGTGTATTATTGAGATGAGATCATGGCTTTAGAATTATTCTCTTTTAATTTCTAACCCCCATTATGTGATACTTTCATCAAATATCTATTATCCAAATAATTCCTGTATAACCATTTTCATCAATAGCTACATAATTCTTGTTCTGATATTGTGGTCCCCACAGATGCAATTCAAAATCCTTTACAGTTGGTGAATTATTATTTCAACAAATATGGGCTAGGCTTTTAAGAAACAACAAAAAAGTCAACACATCCTTGTTTTCATTGAGATAAATTTGTTACTTACATGTTGCTTTCTTCCAAAAAGATTTGGGTTATTTTAAAAAATATACAAACAAGAAAACTGCTAATATATAATGTTTATAAGTAATGCTATGAAAATAATGGGGAATGATATACACCACTTTATGTGCCTACAGTTTCTGTAATTGAATGTTCAATTGAGCTCTCAGCTTAGGTTCAGACAAACTTTAACAGTTGTTTCATATACTTTTCATTGTTGAATAAAAGAAAAAAATCAGTTCCTTGGAATCATTACTATTATTTCTTAGAAGTGAATTTTGAAAGGAATTTGTCATTTGGAAACTTATTCAATATATACTCAACATAAGAGATAATGCAGTTAAAAGTACTTTTGCTATAGCATAAATAATTAGTTTTCAAATAAAATGGTGAATGTTGAATTTAACCTGGGCCCTGTGCTCATAGAAAATGGTTATAGTTAAAACATATCCCTATCCATAGCACCATTTTTAAATTCTAGAAAAAGCCAACTGGAAAAGAACCACCCTTCCCTATATGATACACTGTCTCTTCTTTTCACCACTCCAGGAAGACTCACAGATGGTTTCTTTGTTCACCTGCATCACCTTCATCTTTGTTCACCTATAAAACCCAAGATATCTTTCTTTTTCTTTGAAATCTTTCTCATTATGATCATCCTTCCTATTCAACAGCCTGAATAAAATCACCTTAATCATGCAGTGTATCCTGTCTTTCAAATGACCTCTACATGGGAATTGGGAGTATAACATTCGAGCATTATTGTTTTCAGGGTCTCAACTTTAGTCACTTTTCTAACTTCCTTTTCCTATTTAAAAGAGTTTAGATCATAGGTGAGATACATAATTCCTATTAATTTTGAAAAGTTTAATTTTTATACATTTATTTTGCGAGTGTCCAGGCTTTAAGCATTCACAAAGCCTAATTTTTTAAATCTATATATACTTCTTGTTCTGAATCAGAGAGAATAACAAGTAGTTTTATAAAGATGAAGAAATAATCAGGTAAAATTGAAGAGAGAAATAAAGAAAAAGCATAAAAGAATAGCTTTAAGGTTTTTGTTCTCTTCAGATCTTTAGTGTTGACTGCCAATTTTTTTTCAGAATCTCTCAGCTATGTGCTAACATTTTGTATTAGCTATTTCCACAGAAATGAGTTCATTATGACACTTCTATTTGCATATTCTGGTTTAACTGCTTGCACTGTCATTCCTTTTCTGGTGATAATGGAATATAAAACAAGAAATTCTGCTCTTAAACATTTATAAATTTGAGAGTTGGTACATCCTGTTCCTAGGTACACCTTTCAGTTCCCTTCTTTATTTCATTGGCCAATACACATATTTCAAACACTGTTCTTCCCTCCAGAAAATATCAAAGATTTTCTTCACTTTGTTTTCTTCCAATCTGAAACTAAAATGAGCAATTCTGGAAAATACAGGCAATACTCTTCTCACATGAGAGACACTCTTGACTTTCCCATTTTAACTGGCCTTCTGCTAAAGTGCCTCAAGCAGGACCTCTGTAGAGTTTATACTAAGCAGTCCCCCTACTTTCTGCCCAACCAGCCTCCAATCTGAATCCTAAATATTTGATAATCACTCATAGATTTTTTCAAGGCAACCATATAAGAGAAGAGAATGCAATTAGACCATTGTACAATATAAAATAGCTTGAACTAATCTTAGCTGTTGTTAACTTGTGGTATTGCTATAAGAGGGAGGCAGGGAAGTGCTGGGTAGAAAAGAATGGGTCCCTGGCAAGGGCTCCACCCCCAGGCCTGTGCCCATGAACCAAGGGAGGACAGGCATTTTTGGTTTCATGCCCAAATGTTGCATTTCCCAAGACCACCCTGGCCTGCCACATCCCCATCCTGTGCCTATAAAAACCTCAAAAGCACTTGCAGTGGAATGACGCAAACGGGAATCTGGCCATCTGGCCGGGTGGTGGGAGAAGAGTTCCTCCACTGAGCAGCTCAACTCCAGGAGAAAACCACCTTCCTACTCCATCCTGTTTCTCATCTCCCAATCCACCTTGCTAAGAGCCACCACCAGTCAATAATAAACCTTGCATTCATTCTCCAAGCCCATGTGTGATCTGATTTTTCCAGTATGCTAAGGCAAGAATCTAATCTTGTTAATTACAGCCAAGATTAGTTCAAGCTAAGATGGGTTCAGGGTAGGACCACAGCAAAATTCCAACAAATGTTGCTATGAAAAACTCTTAATAAATATATCCTTTAACATGAGACAGAATTATTGTTTGTCATTTAGAGTTACAAATACCTAAATTTTCCATTACTGTTAACGTAACATCCGAAATGCTGTAAGAAAAAATTGGTTACTAGCCTATGATTGAAAATTTCTTATAGAATATTGTCATGATAATTTTCTATTGAAAATAAGAGGTTAGCACTATACTCAGTTTTTAGGTTTTGAATTTCAGGTTTAAAATTCTAATTTGATTTTTTTTAATAAGAAAACAGCATGACAATAAATAGTAATTTAGTTCTTGAGTATCACTTAAACTTCACTTCTTGCCTTAGAAAAAATTGTTCAAGGCAATAATGCATGAACTCCAGTATCTCTAAGACATTTTTGAAAATATAATATTGAAAATGAGCACCTCTATGCCCTTTCTCCAGGAGAAACAGACCAGTGAGAAGTATGCCCTGTTTTGATCATCAAATGCCGTAAGCCATGGAGGAGAGAATGAGAAAAGGGGGAATTTTAAAGCATGAGACACCATTTCTCCTTCTAGTGGCAAGTACTTGTTCCAAAGAAACCCTGATACCTACCTTATCTTATAAGATGCTAAAATGTGTGGCCCACAGTAGCTAAACTAATTTCCTAGTCCTTATTTAATATTCCATCTATTCCATTAATCTTGGCTTGGAGAATTGGAAGTGAACTGTGAGGTAAGAGAGAAGAAAGTCTGGGCCAAGTCTTCACTTCATTCTGTGTCTGCTCATGATATTTCTCACATCCATGTTAGACCAAAGTCCTTTTGAAATGCCCAGTATTAAAAATTTTCTATTTGAGCCAGGTGCAGCAGTTTATGCCAGTAATGTCAGCACTTTGTGAGACTAGACTGGGTGGATTGCTTCAACCCAGGAGTTTAAGACCAGCCTGGGCAAGGTAGTGAGACCCTGTATCTACAAAAAATAAACAAAAGTTTCCAGGCATCATGGTGTCTGTCTATAGTCCCAGCTACTTGGGAGGCTGAGGGGAGAGGATCGCTTGGCCCCAGGAGGTCAAGGCTGCACTGTATTTGTGCCACTGTAGTCCAGCCTGGGCAACAGAGAGAGACCTTGTCTCAAAAAATAAAAAAAGGAATAAAACAAAAAGTTCTACTTGATTGAATTGTGTGCATGAATTGGGGAAGTTTAAGTTAGAGTATCAACTGGGTCTTTGAGGAAGTAGATGTGTGTTGGGGAAGGTAATACTGTGAAAGATCAAAGTGGAAAAAATGACAGGAAGCATGACTGGGCCAGACGCATGACTGGGCAGGGTGAGCCTTAAATAATGATGCAAATCTGATAAAATATTGGTCAATTCAGTGTGGAGTTCTGGAGCAAAGAATGCTTTTAGCGGAATCCAAACGAGCAGAAATGGTCAGGCACTATCTGGCAGCCTGGATTTCCTCAGTTATTGTCTGGCAACTGCTAGGGAAATATGTGGCTTGGACTTTAAACCAATGGCTGTTCAAAAAAATGCTGTAGCTGAAAGCTGCTCAGTTTGCTGTAGTCCTTAGAGCTAAATGGAAAATTCTTTTTGAAGGAAGATACAAGTCAGGCAGATATATGGCTGCCATTTTTAGGTTATCTTTAATTCCTCAAGATAATATAAGTTTCATTCAGGCCAATCAGCAAGCTCACTGAGTAGAATTATGTTTCTGTAAGGGAAAGTCACAATTCTTTTCAGTCAAGTTGGCTTTCAACAGTTCACTAATATGGGAAAATTTTCCAAGTTTTATAAATTCTTTTATTTGCACATATACTATGCCATATAATTATTCCACAAGACACAGTGAGTTGTTGCTGAATAAAAAAACATTACAGATGTATTTCTAAGTAGAAAAAATGTGTCATAGAAATGTTGAGTCTGGACTCTCAGCTAGTCTCCGTCTAGCTGAGAAATGTGCTCTAACATTGCACACTCAAAGGAGCATGATTCAAACACACACCACAGGAAAATAAAAATATTTAACTTCACTTGATAGTGAAAATGGCAGCTGTTAATTGCCATGAATGACAAGAGTATTCTATAATCCAAAACAGTTTTTAATACAAAGATATGACTGTTTCTATTTTTAACAGTGGACATTTCATGAATTTCAGAAAAATCTTTGCAAAATTATTTATAGTAATCAGTGAAAGAGAATGTTGTGTTCATAGAGATTTGAAAAGTGATTATAGAATAAATCTCTATGTTCAGGAATTAGGGAATGTAAGTCATTATTTCAAATCCTAGTAAAATAAGGGAATTCAAAAACTGTCACTCTACTGACTCTATTTATAATCTTTTGGAATGTTTTTCCTGTTAACATTTTATTAACTACTTATTCCTTTTACTAAACCCAGAGCAATTTCTGCTTCTGGCTATGACATACTAGATTGAAAATAATATCAGTAATGAATATCTAGAAAAGCTATAAAACATGATTAAACAATTAAAATATTGCAAAAATTGAGTTGAAACCACAAATCTACCTTCAAACAAGATTTTAGGACTCAAGTTACAGAAGAGAGCTCCTAAAAGAATGTGACAGAAATTCCTTCAAAGTATTTGCGAAATTTAAGTGGGAGTTAGAAAGTCCAGCAGAAAGTGGCCAGTAATGGGCTGAGAAGCTGATCATGGGTTTTGATGATGGCATTGGGCTGTGGAGACAAAAGTTACAGAATATGCTGGTTGAAATAAATAATAGTAAAACTAAGTAGTTTTATATCTATTAAAGACATAGAAAATGTAATTTAAATATTTTTAAGTTTTCAAGTCCCAGATGATGATTTCTGTCTAATATGTGTAAAGTCATGTGCTGCATAATGACATTGCAGCCAGTGACAGCCCACCTATGTGAGGGTGACCTCATAAGATTATATTATATTTTTACTGTGCCTGTTCTATGTTGAGATACACAAATACTAACCATTGTGTTACAAATGTCTGTAGTACTAAGTACAGTCACATGCGGTACAGATTTATAGCTTAGAAATAATAAGCTCTACCAGATAACTTAGGTGTATAGTAAGCAATACCATCTATGTTTTTGTAAGTACACTCTGATGTCCACACAACAATGAAATCACCTAGTGGTTCATTTCTCAGAACCTATCTCAGTCATTAAATGACACATGACTATATATAGAAGAAACAATGAGAATAGCAAAGGCTTTTTATTCTGAACTTGCTGTGGTAGGAAACCTAAACAACTTCAATTGAATTTTGACAGAGACTCAAAGGTAGGCAGAAGTGTAGGAAAGCTTCATGGAGGAAAAATTGGAAGGCTTCAGTAGCTCTGATTGGTGGCCATTGACGGGAAAGCTATTCATGTGTTAATAGAAAGAGGAGCATCCTATATGATTGATTAGGGTTACATATTAAGCTTTTTGTGGCTGATCCTATGTATTAGTCCATTTTCATACTGCTATGAAGAAATACCTGAGACTGGGTAATTTGTAAAGAAAAAGTTTAATGGACTCAGATTTTCACGTGGCTGGGAAGGCTTCACAATCATAGTGGAAGACAAAGGAGGAACAAAGGCACATCTTACATGGCAGCAGGCAAGAGAGCATGTGAAGGGTAACTGCCCTTTGTAAAACCATCAGATCTTGAGAGACCTATTCACTATCGCAAGGACAGCATAGAGTACTCAGAGCTAAAGGAGCATTTTCTAACATGCTAAGAACCTTGAAAAAAGATTCTAGGAACTGCTAACTAGAATAACCAGCTTAGAGAAGAACATACATGACCTGATGGGGGTTGAGAAACACAGCATGAGAACTTCATGAAGCATACACAAGTATTAACATCTGAATTGATCAAGCAGAAGAAAGGATATCAGAGATTGAAGCAACTTCATGAAATAAAGCATGAAGAATTAGAGAAAAAAAGAATGAAAAGGAATAGACAAAGCCTCCAAGAAATATGGGACTATGTGAAAAGACCGAACCTATGTTTGATTTGTGTACCTGAAAGTCACAGGGAGAATGGAACCAAATTGGAAAACACTTTTCAGGATATTATTCAGGAGAACTGGCAAACTGAATCCAGCACCATATCAAAAAGCTTATCCACCACAATCAAGTTGGTTTCATCCCTGGGATCAGAGGCTGGTTCAAAATATGCAAATCAATAAATATAATTCATCACATAAACAGAGCCAATGACAAAAACCACATGATTACCTCAATAGATGCAGAAAAGGCCTTTGATAAAATTCAACATCCTTCATGCTAAAAACTCTCAATAAACTAGATATTGATGAAATGTATCTCAAAATAATAAGAGCTATTTATGACAAACCCAAAGCCAATATCATACTGAATGGGCAAAAGCTGGAAGCATTCCCTTTGAAAACCAGCACAAGAAAAGAATATCCTTTCTCACCACTCCTATTCAACATAGTATTGGAAGTTCTGGCCAGGGTAATCAGGCATGAAAAAAAAAAAATAGAGGGTATTCAAATAGGAAGAGAGGAAGTCAAATTGTCTCTGTTTGCAGATGACATGATTGCACATTTACAAAACCCATCGTCTCAGGCCAAAATCTCCTTAAGCTCATAAGCAACTTCAGCAAAGTCTCAGGATATAAAACCAGTGTGCAAAAATCACAAGACTTCCTATACACCAATAACAGCCAAACAGAGAGCCATATAATGAGTGAATTCCCATTCACAATGGGAGAGAATAAAATACCTAGGAATACAACTTACAAGGGATGTGAAGGACCTTTTCAAGGAGAACTACAAACCACTGCTCAAGGAAATAAGAGAGGGCACAAAAAAATGGAAAAACATTCCATGCTCATGATTAGGAAGAATCAATATTATGAAAATGGCCATACTGCCCAAAGTAATTTATAGATTCAATGTTATCTCCATCAAGCTACCATTGACTTTCATCACAAAATTAGAAAAACTACTTTAAATTTCATATGGAACCAAAAAAGAGTGCACATAGCAAAGACAATCCTAAGCAAAAAGAGCAAAGCTGGAGACATCACATTACCTGACTTCAAACTATACTACAAGGCTACAGTAACCAAAACAGCATGGTACTGATACCAAAACAGATATACAGACCGATGGAATAGAACAGAGGCCTCAGATACAATGCTGCATATCTACAAACATTTGACCTTTGACCAACCTGACAAAAACAAGCAATGGGGAAAGATTCCCTATTTAATAAATGGTGTTGGGAAAACTGGCTAGCCATATGCAGAAAACTGAAATTGGACCCCTTCCTTGCAATTTATACAAAAATTAACTCAAGATGGATTAAAGACTTAAATGTAAGACCTACAACCATACAACCATAAAAACCCTAGTAGAAAACCTAGTAAATACCATTCAGGACATAGGCATAGACAAAGTCTCCATGACTAGAACACCAAAAGCAATGCTAACAAAAGCCAAAACTTACAAATGGGATCTAATTAAATTAAAGAGCTTCTGCAGAGCAAAAGAAACTATCATCAGCATCAGCAGGCAACCTACAGAATGGCAGAAAAGTTTTGCAATATATCCATCTGACAAAACCCTAATATCCAGAATCTACAAAGAACTTAAACAAATTTACAGGAAAAAAAACAACCCCATCAAAAACTGGGTGAAGGATATGAACAGACACTTCTCAAAAGAAGACACTTATGTTGCCAACAAACATATGAAAAACACCTCAGTATCACTGGTCATTAGAGAAATGCAAATCAAAACCACATTGAGATACCATCTCACGTCAGATAGAATGGCAATCATTAAAAAGTCAGGAAACAATAGATGCTGGAGAGGATATGAAGAAATAGTAATGCTTTTACACTGTTGGTGGGAGTGTAAATTAGTTCCACCATTGTGGAAGATGGTGTTACGATTCCTCAAAGATGTAGAATCAGATATACCATTTGACCCAGCAATCCTATTACTGGGTATATACCCAAAGGATTAAAAATCATTCTACTATAAAGACACATGCACATGTATGTTTATTACAGCACTCTTCACAATAGCAAAGACTGGGAACCAACCCAAATGCCCATCAATGACAGACTGGATAAAGAAAATGTGGCCCATATACACCATGGAATACTATGCAGCCATAAACAAGGAGGAGTTCAGGTCCTTTGCAAGAACATGGATGAAGCGGAAACTATCATCTCAGCAAATTAACACAGAAACAGAAAAGCAAACACCACATGTTCTCACTCATAAGTGGGAGTAGAATAATGAAAACACATGGACACAGGGAGGGGTACATCACACACCAGGGCCTGTCAGGGGGTGGGAAGTTAGGGGAGGGATAGTATTAGGAGAATTATCTAACGTAGATGATGGTTTGATGGGTTCAGTAAACCACCAAGTCACGTGTATACCTATGTAACAAACCTGCACTTTCTGCACATGTATTCCAGAACTTAAAGTATAGTAAAAAACAAAAACAAATTTGCTTACCATAAACACCTAACAAATATCAGCATTCAACATATTCAACGGCGAAATATTAAAAGCTTTTCCCCTAAGATAGAAGGAAATATGAATGTCCCTTCTCACAAATTCTATTGAGAATTCCACTCTAACGCCTATCCAATTCAACAAAGAAAGAATAAGAAATGAAAAACATAAGGATACAAAGGAAGAAATAAAATTATCAATTTTTGTAGACGTGATTTCATGTAAAATTTTTTTAAATTAATCTTTCAAAGAAAATTAGAATCAGTAATCAAATTTCTGAAGTGTGCTGCCTAAAGAATCAATATACAAAATTCAAATGTATTTAGTATTTCAGTAATATATAATTAAAATGAAAGTAATAAATGAAACCATTTGTAATGGCATCACAGACTTCAATACTTAGGAATAAACCTAATAAATATTGTACAAACATTCCACCCAGTCAACAATGAAATATTATTGACAACCATGAATGAAGTCTAAATGTTATCCCTATTCATATCATAGACTTCAATCCTTAATTGTATGAATGTCAATTCTCTGAAAAATGCTCTGTATAGTTCATGCATTCTCAAATAAAATCTCAGATATACATATATATATATATATATATACACACACACACATATATATATAGTAGCATATGTAACTGTATATATATATATATATATATATATATACACACACACAAATATATGTTACTTTTTACAATATTACAGCCTGATTATAGAACATATATGGAAGTCATAAGAACCAAAGAAAACCAAGTGTCTGAAGTATCAGCAAACAATGCAATATGATATTGGCATTAAAGAAAAAAGGCTATGCAGTTGGCCTTGAGATATATCAGAAAAATGCTCAACCTCATTAGTCATCATGAAAATTCTATTTAAATCCCAATGAGAAATTACGCCAACAGAAATGACCAAAATTAAGAGACTAACAAATGATAAATTATGAGAGAGAGTGTTTCTATTTGTGCTGACACTGGAGGAATTTTATACTAATACAATCATTTTAGAAAGTTATTTAGTAGCATATTATAAATTAGATAATTTGTATCTTCCAGAACCAGTAGTTCTTCTTCCTATCATATATCAATCAGACACAAGTAAAAGTGTGTATCAAATGACATGTAGATGTATGTTTATAGAACATCATTTATAATAATCTCAAGCTGAAGATTTGGCAACTGCCCTACAATAGTAGAATGCATATAGTTTTGTAATGATATCATACGATATTATATAATAATAAAAATACAAAGAAAACATGCTTCATGATGTAAAGAGATTGAATCTCCTTTTCTCTCTTTCTTTCTCACACACATGCGTGTGTGCACACACACACATACACACACGTACATACACACACATACACACACACACTTACCTGAAAGAAGCTAGACAAAAAAAGTTAATATTGTAAAAGGAAAATCTAGCCTATGGTGCTAGAAGTTAGGCTAATGCATACTTTTAGAGATGAATGGGGCTAGAACTGAGACAGTTCTTGAGTGCTGCCACAGAGGTCCTGGGATATTATGTTATTTCTTTCTCTCTCTGTTAATTGTCTGGACATACTTACTTTGGAAAATTAAACTCCATGAGTAAGATTTCTATACTTTTAAATATATTTTTTAATCAAAAGCCTAAAATGTCAAGCTATCATGAACTTGATATAATTAAAACACTTTTTTTCATACTTTTGCAGATAAAGAAAATTTCAAGCTTACTGTATTGACATTATTCTACTAGCTCACATTATCAAACCAAAAACATATAGACATCTGGCGTTTGATACCTTTCATATTTGTAGGACATTCAACCATACATCTTCTCTGGCACCCCACGTAGGAGAAACTGTATTCCAGCTGTTTCTTTGCCTGTCTGAAATTTATTCCTGAATAAGATCCAGCTGGCTTCAATACAAATCTATTTTTACTAAGGTGATGCTTAGAAGCTCACATCAAGGTCTTAAAATAGAGGCTAGTGGTGAGACTCAACAAAATACAAGCTAGTTTTTCATATAATTCACACTCAGATTGGTGTACAAGCTGGTCATCCATAACATCAAATTCATGCCAAGGGTTAAAGTGCTATATCCCAGATGCTTCCAACTCCATCTGCATTTTGATCAAAGTCAGAGGTCCTATACCTGTAATACATTTTTTTGACATGTTTAAACAGGTCTCTGTCACAGTCATAAATTAAGAGCAGCAAAAGATATTCCCAGAAATAGTGGTGGTATTACCAGGAAGTAAGGGTGTTATATCAAAGCTTCATAGCAATTTTCCTGTCAGTGTATTCACAGATAACCCAAATTTTACACCCCCACACATACATGAGCCCAGCATTTCTGCCTCCATTGATTTTTACTTGCAAATTGCTCTCCTTCAAATTAGCAATTATTTCACTGATTTCAAGTTGGTAGATTTTGTTTTATGTCTGGTATCAGTTTTACCTGCACATCTGTAAACACTAAAATCACAGAGGTAATAAGAGTTCAGGGGGTCATATTTGACTAAACAGTCTAACGTTATGCCTTTCATGTTTAACCAGTATATTATATTCCACGGCAAGGAAGAATATTAAATAGATTATTAAATACTTACAGTTATAAGTGCTAATGCCTTCTTTTTATTATTTGCATAAATTTATGGGGTACAAGTGTAATTTTGTTACGTGAGTAGATTGCAAAGAGGCAAAGTCAGGGCTTTTAAGATATCCATCACCCAAATATGTATTCATGTATTCTTACAAATGGTTTTTACTTTCTCTTTGTCCTTTCCAAATGGGTGGAAGACAGCCTGTACATTGCTGCATTCCACTTTAAAACTGTCAATGTGACATCATCCCATCATGTTGGGCGATCATGTCACTTTTGTACAGTACCCTCTCCAACCTTATACCCGTGATCCACTATCTTCAACATTAGGAAAATTATTCCTTTTCTAGTTACAGATTTTCCTTGTGAGATATTTTCTGTTAGCTGTTTCCTAATATCCCATCCACTGTTTTGTAAAGCAACCTGGTGCTAAACCAAGAGACACAAAACGTTGGCTTACATGTGTATTTTTAAATGTTTTAAATTATGTAATTTACTTGATATTCATAAAGACATGCTTTTGAAATCTCCAAAACAGATGGAAACCTCAAACAAGAGCAGTTTTAATTCCATGTGGTAACCGCTGTCCATAGATGGAGCAGCAGCCACTTCTTTCAGAGGGGTACACGTAGCCCCTTACCAGCATCCACCATTTGCACAATAATTGCAAAGGCATTTTTTCTTGCCATATATCATTTACTTATGTTTCCTCACTCGCTACAATGTGCATTTGAATTGGTTAACTCCTACTAAAATCACTTAGACTACCTATGAGCTCTTGTAACTTCCCTCACAAAGAAAAAATTATAAATTTCTCTTGCCCCTGAAACTTTTTACCACAAAAAGAAATGATTTGTCAATTAGCTAACAAAACCTGCCTCCAGGTTAATCTCCTCTTGGAGCTGAAGTTGGGTCATCTCTCCCAGGCTTAATTTCCATGCTTTGGAACTACAGGTGTAAATGTTGTCAGGAAACATTATAAAACAGTCCTTTAGATTCTGCTAAAAAAAAAAAAAAAAAAAGAAAGAAAAAAATCATTTAATGTGTGTGTGTGAATTTGAGGGGTAAAGGAACAATGCCAACCAATGTACCAGAGCTGCAAAGTTTCTCAACTTGTTTAGCTTAATATTTATTGGAACTTACTGCCTAAATTATCCAAATATGTTTTTCTCCTCTACTTCTGTTTAACCTAATAAAACAGTATAGTGGATAATAATGTGGCCTCTAGATTCAAACTTAACCTTCCTGACTCTTCACATTAAAATATATTGTGGCTTTTTTTTCTTTTTCTTTAGATGGAGTTTTGTTCTTGTTGCCCAGGCTGGAGTATAAAGGCACAATCTCAGCTCACTGCAAACTCTGGCTCCAGGGTTCAAGTGATTCTCCTGCCTCAGCCTCCAGAGTAGCTTGGATTACAAGTACCTGCCACCATGCGTGGCGAATTTTTGTATTTTTAGTAGAGACCGGGTTTCACTATATCGACCAGGTTAGTCTCGAATTCCTGACCTTGGGTGATCCACCTGCTTCTGCTTCCGAAAGTGCAGGGATGCAGCCATGGCTCCCAGCCTATGATTTTAATAATGAATGAGATAATATGCTTATAAAGTTATATGACAACATATAGTACATAGTCAGAGCCCAATACATCTTGCCAGGGGAAAAAGCAAACACACCCACACAGTCGTGCCTAGGGGAGTGTGTGTGAATATTTATGTATTATACATATAGGTATAGCACGTATGCATACATATGCTATCATATATAATAGTTATAAAATATGCAAATAGACTCCTTTTTGGTAAAGAAAAATGTAATGAAAAAATGTAGGCCAATATACAGTTAAATTTTAGCATTTCACAGTTATACTGAAATGTTGAATTGAATTAAATATTTAAGCAACAGTGGGACTTGACAGTTTCTGAAAGTCAAAGTGGAAAAGTATCACTGGGGAAACTGTAATATGGAGTGCTTAATCTACACTGACTATTAGCTGAAGAAATTTTTTTTTTTTCCTGGAGATGGAGTCTTGCTCTGTCACCCAGGCTGGCGTGCAGTGGCACAATCTCAGCTCACTGCAACATCCCCCTCCTGGGTTCAAGTGATTCTCTTTCCTCAGCCTCCCCAGTAGCTGGGATTACAGGCTCACGCCACCATGCCCAGCTAATTTTTTGTATTTTTAGTAGAGAAGGAATTTCACCATGTTTGCCAGGCTGGTCTCGAACTCCTGACCTTGTGATCCACCTGCCTGTGCCTTCCGAAGTCCTGGGATTACAGGCGTGAGCCACTGTGCCCGGCCTAGCTGAAGAACTTTTAAACTGTCAGAGATGAATAACTCTCAAATGCTTGCCTTATTCTGTGTTGTTTGGATGACTTTGTAGCTCTGCTACTTAACCAAATGTATGACTTACTTCAGTATTAGCTCTTAGGTTGGCATTCTTATATTTTTTGAAATTATGGAATTTTATTAGAAAGTTTCCAAAAAAACAGCGATTTTACTTCTTCTAGTGAAATTGGGAAATCTTTGTGTATGTCAAAAGCAAATGTGGCAACACATTACAATCTGAAGAATAACATATTTTCACTTAAATATACCATATTTATTTACAACTTTTTATACATTGCTAATTTCAAGAAATAAATTTATGAGGACAGGAACAATGTTGTCTAAAAATAAAAGACCTCAAGTATCTATATCTTGAGTAAAGACAGTAAGTAAGAAAAAACTTTTCTAAAAAATGAAAACTGTTTTCTGACTTTAAATTTCAGCAAATGCAATGCAATAAATACAATGACTTTAAGAAATTTTAAAATTTAGAAACATTATATATATATATATATACATATAAATTTGAGTATGATGAACTTAGGTCTAGATTTTTAAATCACATTCTGAGATCGTAAGCTTCTTAAAAATTTAAAAGAAAAATTTCTGTAGTATCTGTTCAGGTATTAAATAATAACCAGCAGAAGTATTTAAGCAAAGTACTTTGAACTGAATAATCTATTTGTTGACATACTTATATTTCCTTCCAAATATAAGAGAATTACATGATGATTTATTATTTCTAAAATGGAATACTGAATAGTGGAAATCAAACACTTTTCCAATCCCAATTAGTGTGGAATTAGTGTATCAGAGTTTGAAAGAATAAATTGAAAACATGGTGATATTAATACATTTAAGGTAAAAGTACATACAAGTACTTGGCCTTTTCTTCCACAGAAGTAGTTCTCAACCAAAGATGATTATGCCTCCAGGGACAGGACTATTTGGTAATATCTGGACACACCTCTGGCTGCTAAATTTGATTGTCACTGCTGCTGGCATCTAGCAAGTACAGACCAGTAATGCTGCAAACGTGCTACCAGGGACAAGACCGTTCCCAAAACAAATAAAGACTTGAACCAAAATATCAATCATGCCATGGTTAAGAACCCTATTCTACAGTCAATTGTGTGGATTTCATAATTTCTAAACAAGATAGCCAAATATTAAAGACAACCTAGACAGAGTTGAAATAAAATAGAAGGTCATTTGTCACAATTCATTTGATCCGATCTTTTTATATAATTGAATTTCATGTTCTGTTTGGTAAAGATAACTTGCCCAAGGGAATTAAGTCTATCTTACTTATCTATAGACTAATTTTGAGGCCAGGACTCAGATCTGTTGATTCTTAGGCTACAACACTTTCTAAAAATGAGATATTTCAGAATTCAGGTCATCACACCCAGAGTTGATACAAGAAGATAAAATGTATTCTGAAATCCTTGATTTCAATGATGATAGACACTTCAGTGACATTTTTTTTATCATACTCTGAAATGGAATTCAGTTTTGAAGAAAGTTGAACATATCACCTTCATAAGATTAAACGTTATCAAAAGAAGTTATTTTAAAAGTATTTTGATGAAATGAGGGCATTTTCATGGTGTTTTCTAATTGATATATACTATTCACACTTTATTTTTTATTGTGGTACAAATTATAGCTTATTTTCAAATAATACTACATTCATTTCATTTATCTACATACAATTAATATGATTTTGTTTTTGCCAAGCCGATATAGATCCCAGTAACATTTATTGTTAGGTGGCAATGTCGTCCTTTTTAAAAATTTGCATCTGAAAATTTATTCTGGTTTTGGGTAGTGAGAAAATGTGTCTGTTATAGACCACCTTGCACAACATGCTTTCAAACGACTTATTTTTTGCTTTTTCTTTTTTTTTTTATATACACTTTTTGTTGCATTTTAGGTTTGGGGGTACATGTGAAGAACATGCAAGATTGTTACATAGGTACACACATGGCAGTGTGATTTGCTGCCTTCCTCCCCATCACCTGTATCTGTTATTTCTCCCCATGCTATCCCTCCCCAACTCCCCACCCCCTGCTGTCCCTCCCCTTTACCCCCCAACAGACCCCAGTGTGAGATGCTCCCCTCCCTGTGTCCATGTGTTCTCATTGTTCAACACCCGTCTATGAGTGAGAATATGCGGTGTTTGGTTTTCTGTTCCTATGTCAGTTTGCTGAGAATGATGGCTTCCAG